>BLBF01000154.1:296158-314894 GCA_015471245.1 Laticauda colubrina | reverse complement strand
CAGTTTGGGTCTCACCAGGCTCAAGGTTGACTCAGTCTTCCATCCTCCTGAGGTTGGAAAAATGAGGATCCAGATTGTTGGGGCACAATAGGCTGACTCTGTAAACCACTTAGAGAGGGCTGTAAAGTGCTGTGAACCAGCATATAAGTTTAAGTGCTATTGCTAAGTGGTGAGAGCTAAAATGCCTTTTTCTGCTGTCGAAAGGCTGAAAGTACCTTTCTCTGAGGGATCAAATTTTCCCGCTGGGAGAGCTCTGGTGCAAGGATACAGACAACTGCTTGAAAGCTGGATCTTTTTATTTTCAGGAAGGCTAGAAACAGCGTTCCTGTGTTCCTGGGGCCAGCTAGCTAACTTTGAATGATAAATTCCCAATTTTTATACCTTTTTTTTTCTCCCTTTGTGTATAAATGTTTGTTAAGTGTTTAATGTTTAAGGTTTAGACATTAAAATCCTGTCAGAGTTTGTTTTTTCTTTCCACCAGAAGGCAACCTTAATGAGGCGTGAAAACAAACTCTGCGGGGCAGCTTGCTGTATTACTGGTTTTTCCTCTGATCTCTTTTAGTTTTGATGGCTTTTTTGTAATCTTCTATTTGTAATTCCTGTCTTTTGGCTGGTTTGGAATGTTCTTAATTGCTTGGCTTTTGTCTAGGGGCGCCTCTCAATTTCTTTTATTAGATTTCTTTTCCTATGCAAGCCTGTTCCATGGCTGGCCTAATGTTCCTCCTGGGCCTTTTCCCTTCTGGGTGACACCACTGTCCTCATGAAGTTCCCTTTCTACACTGCTATAGCCCCTGCCTTTTGGAGTTACCTCCCCTTAGAACTTAGAATAACTTTACTGTCACTTTTGAATTATGTGTGTTTGTATTTATGTATGTATGTATGTATGTATGTAAGTATGTATGTATGTATGTATGTATGTATGAATGAATGAATGAATGAATGAATGAATGAATGAATGGTATTTTGGTTTGTTCAGGTATTTTCCCACATTTTAATAGTTGTGTTTTTAAAGTTAAAATGACGTTTCAGCAGAATCTCATCTGCCATCATCAGGCTCATGTACTGAGTTCTTCTTAATCATGTGTGTCAGGCTTTGGCAGCCATTTCTATTTGAATTTGGTGCTGTCCTTGTGCTTTATTTGAATGGTTTTTTCCTCCTCCTGATTGGTTGGGAGTTTAGGTCTGTGTCCATTCATCCTGGAGTTGCTGTGTTCAGCTTGATTGGCACCTCTAACATCTTCTGTCTGTTCTACAGCATTTTTTTGGTCTTGATTAGTTAGCAACATTGTGTTTTGTGTATTGGGGCCATCAGTGCAGCTTGGATTTGTGTGAATGGCCAGCAATTGTTTATTAGGAAGCTAGGTTTCATCTGGATAGCTGGCTGGGGTGTGTTTGGGCTAGGGGTATCAGAGGGGGTCAGTTTGTCCCCAGGTGTTTGTTTGGATTGTGGTGTAGAGATATTTTTGTTTGTGAGTTCCAGATAATTAACAGTCTGATGGAATCATCTCTTCTATTCATACTATCAGGTCTTTGATCAATCTCTATGGCTTCTCTGATAATTCTGTGGCTGAGGTTTTCTATAGTAGCTACCATTGAAGTCGATGCTATGACCTGTGACTTTCATATGATGGACTACTGAGGAAGTCTGTTCCAGCTTTTTTACTGCATTCTTGTGTTCATCAAGGTGGGTACTTATCCTTCTATTGGTCTGTCTGATGTATGTGGCAGAGCATGATGTTGCAAGGTACTTCATAAATGCCTTGGTTTTCGAGGTCAATTTTATCTTTGGAGTTTCTTAGGATGGCTGCTATTTTTCTGTCCACTTTGAAGGTAGTCTGGATGTGATGCCAGCGTAGTATCTTACTGATTTTGTCTGTTGTACCTCTTATGTAGGGCAGGACAGCTATTCCATAGGTCTGTTCATCTACTAGGTTCCTATTGTGTCTCAGTGTGTTATTGTGGATCAGGCCTGTGATTTTGCTTTTGTGGAAGCCGTTAGCTGTCAGTACTTTGGTCAGGGTGCATAGTTCAGTATTTATTGTGTCTTGTCTGCCAGGCATTTGGTTCTAGCAATTAGTGTTTTAGCCACAGAGTGTATTTGTGCTGGGTGGTGGTGGGATTGGGAGTTGAGGTAATGGTTGGTGTGTGTTTTCTTTTGGTATATGGTGTCTTCTAGTATATCATCTGTTTTTTTTTTTTTTTTTTTTTTGGTTAGTACATCTAAGAATGGTAGTTGTTTATTTGTTTCCATTTCCATGGTGAATTTGATTTTGGGGTGTGTGCTGTTTAGTTGTGTTAGGAAATTGTTTAGGTTTTCTTTTCCATGGGACTAAATAACAAATGTGTCATTGATGTATCTTATAACTCCAAGTTTGGTTTTGTGGGTGGCATTTGGGCTCTGGATTCCTCAACGCCCAATCCCACCACTACCCAGCACAGATAAACTCCATTGCGAAAACACTAATCGTTATAACCAAAAGCCTGGCAGACAAGACACACATACATTTTGTTGGATCACAAATAGGTGTCACTTGTGGGTTCATGAGCTGTCACTGGTTCCCAGAATCTGGGCTTATCTCCTAGGATCTTCTCCCAGCCTCTCAGCACTGTTTGGCTTTTTGGTTGTTTTGTGGTTGAGAGGAGAGTTTTGTTTCCCTGGGAAAGTGCCTTTGGGGAGGGGGAAGTTGCTTCATTGGACACCCTGTAGCTGAGTCAATGCTCTGTTTTCCCTATGACTATGCCTTTGGGTGAAAGTTTTTGGCTACATCCACAAGTTCCCCCTCAGAAATTGTCAGGTCCCAAGAACAAAGAACATGTTGCTTATAAGTCATGTCTTTATTGTCATTCACCTATGGGCAGAATCTCACTGGATTAAAGCAACTATTTGCACAACTATAGATATACCATGTGAACTGCTGGGGGGGGGGCATCTTAGCCCTCTTCCTGCCACCAGTCTTTTTGAACTCTACTGCATCTTTTCGCTACAGGGAAAAGCAATCCCTCCCTCCTGGGACTCTCAGCTACATTCCACCACAATAGTATTCTTTGAATACCTGAACAAATGTAACTCAAAGAGGCAGGATCTGAGGCAATATTTAACAGGCAGTTTTATGCTTCAATAAATAAATAATGTATAAATGTTGTGAGAATCTTCCATGAGTGGCATCCCTGTAGGATCATGTGACCACTACATGCCCTCTCTTTTTGCTAAGCTTGCCTGCCTCGGTCATTGTATTTGCATTGCAAATAATGCATTCTTGCAGAATATGAAGGACCCTGTTTCATTGGCTTTGAGCAGGAAAATAACTAGTTCAGTACTCAGTATTTCTTGGGACAGAAGGCAAAAGACATCATAATATTGCAAGGAGAAAAATGTGTCAAAATTGATGTTGGTCAAACAGATATCTCCCCTGTCCCATTTCATGTTGGAAGCATCGTTTAAGAAACTTCTTTGTGAAAAGGATGCATATTAGTGTATTGCCTATGAAATACCTGTGAGGCCTCCTTTCTGTCTCCCTTGGAAGCCATTTTTTTATTTGGAAACTTTGAGGTTGCCACATTCAGTGCCTGGGAATTTGGGAGGGGGGATTTCATCATGATGTGGAAAACTAGACACAACAACATTCTTTCTCAGAGAGTCAAAGACATGTTGCCTTGCATCTGGAGGGGAATGACAAGGCGGATGTTTCCAGTTGGGACAAAGATTTGATTGGGCCATGAGATGGACTGATGGGTGCAAGGGATGGATCTTTGATTTTTGTCAAGATCAAAATTGTCATAAGTGTAGCCATTTTAGTTTGTCTTAGTATATATTATTTTTCTTATTTCCCCTGTGGTAGTCATGGGGGAGAAAATTGTGGGCTTGACACATTTAAAGCCCATGTCACACTGCACCAATGGATGGAAAGAGGATGTAAAACGGAGAGAAAAACTTGCCATCCGTTGGTTAATGTGATGCATCCGTACTATACTCACTGCTTCCGTTTTTCATCCTCTCTATCCGTCCAGCATCCGTCTATTGACATTTCATCCGCTCAAAAAGTTTTGAGCTGCTCAAAACTTTTGAGCGAAAAATGTATCCAACGCCTCCGTTCTGCATCCGCTAGGCATGGGACATCCATTCTGCATCCGCTAGGGGGACATCCATTCTACATCTGTTGTCATCTGTTACGCATCTGCTATATCCGCCAGGCATCCGCTGTGCATCCGCGACACTCAAATCCGCTCCAGCGGTAAACGGACGCAGGGAGGAAGCGGAACGGACATGCAGCATTAGTAGCACGGACGGAGAAAGGATGAAAGCGGATGCAGCTCGCAAACAGAGCATAAAAACGGAAAAACGTTCGCAGAGGGGACCTATCCGCTCTCATCCGCTTCCATCCACTAGGCTTCCGTTCTGCATCTGCTTTGCATCTGCCCTGCGTCCTCCCTCCATCTGTTCCTTTCCGTGTTATCCACTCTGGTCATGCAAATTTTTGCCCCTTTTGAGAGCGGATAACAACAGATTGAACATTTTTCTCGTCCGCTGTGTCCTTTTTAGAAACATTTTGCATCCGTCGGCCAGTGTGACAGGGCCTTAAGGTGGGAGGATTGGAGATAAAGAGAGTGTAATAGCGAGATGATCTTCTTTCCTGTGGGAAATGAGCTGTCTGGGCTTGGGCCCCTGGAGGTGGAGATTTATGACATCAAGCATTGTTGAATTACTTCATTTGGAAAATGTGACTTTGGGGGGATATTTCTAACTTCTAATAATGTGGGGTAAGATCCGGAATTACCATGGACTTTGCCAATTTGATGTTTTCCTAATTAAAATAAATCTTTTTGAAGATGGACTTTGTTATTTTTCTTTTAACATGGATTTCATTTCTTGGAAACCTGACATTATTCCAGATCTCATATAAACCATAATCCCGGAAAGGGGTTGTTATTCAGGGTCCTGAGCTCTGGCTGTCTTACCTGGCATTTTGGGTAACAGTAAAGACTCAGGAAAGATGGCAGTAGGACGGAACCTTAGGGCACTGGAACGTGAAGGCAAACTCTGCAGGTGGCCTTGTGTTAAGTTGTTGGCTAAGCAGCAAACCTCTCAAAGAGTTCCTCAGGAAACCATCAGAGTAACAGCTGTCATGAAGGACATTGTCTGCCAGCTGGGGGCCCACCTGAAATCTCTGACTGAGTGGAAGTACGAGTATCCAGTGGATGGAAAGAGACCTGCTTGGCCAAGCAACCCTTCTAGACCCACTAATCGATCAGCCATTAATGACAGCCAGGGTGTCTCAAGCCATGATCTTAGAGTGGAGAGTTGCAACAGGACCCATAGGATTGAGGGGAGACCACAGTGAACCCGCTGAATGGCAATACCAAAAAGCAGTGCACAGCCAAACTTTTGAGGATCTACCTAACCAACTGGAAAAGCTTGTGATCGGATGTGAGGGCAGGGGCCGACAAAGGAGGCAAATCCCCCCCCTTGGAGTGATTGTGAAACCAGAGCTTCCAGCCCATCAACTTTCAGCTTAACCCAGCTGTTGGGAGAATATTCTCACAGAAGACGACGATCTACCACTGCAGGAGACCTTCCATCAATATATCATTTGCCTCTGAGAGTGGAACACAGAGGGGTGAGTAGGGGAGGGAGTCCACAAAGAATCCATTGAGGAATGAGCCCTCCCCCCACTCGTTTACCTCCAGCTGACCAAATCCCCCCCCCATGGGCATTTTATCCAGGCAGAGGATGTGTTCAGAAAGAAACTCAAAGGAGACCAGCTCAGGCTGCAGCCCTGCCTCCCCCCCACCTCCTCCACCACAACCAGCTCCATGGATAAATGCCCTAACACCTTTTAAAACCATGTTTAATGGGACTGCTAGCAAACTTGCATTTTTCATGAATAGAGCATGGTCTTACGAGAGACATGGAAATGAGTTCCACAATGAAGCAGAACTAGTCAATTCCTTGGAGATAATAAGGAGGAAGAGGCATCTGAATGGTTCACCAGCTCAGTGATGAAGGAGCCCCTGAACTAAATTGTTTTGTTCGGAAAAACACGAGGTAGACCGGGTTCCAACAAATAAAAGTCTTTATTTTCAGGAGTCAGTAAAACGGAACGGTTGGCCGACTTAGCGGCAGCCTTTTATACAGGCTAGCCTGCCGGCTTGTAACCAATGGCAGCTGATCGAATTTACCGCCTTTTTTACTTTATTTGGATTGGTTCTTAATGAACCAATCCAATGCTTACTTTAGTTGACCAATCAGATTTGCATGTTTTGGAGTAACCCAATTTGCATACAGAACACCCCTCCTTCCTTAGTTTAGTCCTACGTGGTGATGTAGTCGCACAGGTAGGCGGGGCTTTTCCTGACTCGACTGGACCTGCGCAGTTCACTTTCGGCGGAGACATCGACCTGTTTGGATGGGGCTGCTGTGTCGTCCGTCCTTCTCTCTGGAACCGTCTGGAAGGGTGAGTCAGCCATTCTGCCGCCTGAGTTTCTTAGGCCGGCGGTTTTGCCGCTCCCTCCCATTTCCTCCAGGCAGGTCGAGCTGGCCTGGCTGTCCCCTTCCGATGGGCTCTTCACGCAAGTCTCTTCAAACAGTGAGTCTTTTATTTGCTCTTTTTGTTTGTTAATCTCTTTGGGTTTTGTTTGTATCGGTTCTTCATTTGTTTCTCGCATTTCCCCCCCCCCCCTTTGGTTTGTCCATCACCGGCTTTTTCCATGTATGGGTGTATGTCTGTATTTCGTTCTATGTTTCGGGAACGGAGCTGGTCTATGTGCCGCTTCCATTCTCTGCCATCGTCAATTGTTAACCGGTAGGATTTGGGGCCTGTTATTTGCGTTATTTGTCCTGGTAGCCAAACAGGGTCCCCGGTGAAGTTTTTAGCGTAAACCAACTCGCCTACTTCAAATTTCCTAAATCGTGTGGAGGAGTCGGGGGAGTTTTCTGGTGTAAAATTTGGGTGCAACCTATCAAGGTGTGATCTTAATTTCCTCCCCATGAGCAATTCTGCTGGGGACTTGTTGGTCGTGGTACTGGGTGTTATGTGTTGGAGAGTGAGCAATCGGTTTATTTTCTGTTGGACATCACCGGTGTCCATTCTTTCTAATCACTCTTTGGTAAACCGGACCATTCTCTCAGCCCTGCCGTTTGCGGCCGGGTGAGCCAGCGCAGTTAGGGCATGTCTGATACCTAGGGAGGCTAGGTATTGTTCGAATTGTAGGCTGGTTAGCTGTGGCCCATTATCTGAAACGAGGACGTCCGGTAGACCATGGGTGGCAAAAAGGTTGTCTAGTTGTTTGATTACAGTTTCTGTTGTCGTTGATGGCATGATTTTTGGAGTAACCCAATTTGCATACAGAACATAAATAATGTGTCTTTTTAAGAGAGCTCCATTCACATTTTGAGGATTCTTCCCAAGCACAAGAACCAGAAACTGAAATAAAAAGCATCAGGCAGAAAGGTAGACCTGCCAAGAATTTAGTGCTTGAGTTCAGATACCTGACCACTAATCTCAGGCATTGGTCTCAAAGATTACATGTGCACTATTTCCAAGAAAGCCGAGATAAGAGGGAGTTGTTAAAAATCTGCCTGTGCCATTTTGCCTGAAGACAGAATCTATCATTAGTACAGGATGGCCATAAAAATGGACATCGCCCTCAGACAGTACAGGAAGATTATTGGGAAAACACAAAAAAGGCTTTGAATAAGGCAGCACAAATCCAAAAATTAGAAGCTGACAAACATCATTCCCAGCAACCATGATTTAAAGTGGGGGATAAAGTTTATTTGTCAACTAAATATTTAAAGTTACATTTACCTTCTAGAAAATTAACTCCAAAATGTATAGGGCCTTTTCAGATAATTAAAGTAATAAACCCAGTAACTGTGAACCTCCCTAGGTTGTTGGGGAAGGTACATCCAGTGTTTCACAGTAGTTTATTAAAGCCAGTTTTTAGTTCTTCCTTGAGGCCAGCAGAACAGGCACCCCTGAAGCGTTTGTCCATTGCAGGCTATGAACATTTTAGATTCTAGGATTTTCAGGGGGAAGTTACAATATTTAATTTATTGGAAAGGCAATCCAATTTCACAAGCAACTTTGGTTAACAGCTGGAAAGTAAATGCTGATGGATTGGTGGGGAGATTTCATGAAAAATATCCACACAAACCAAAACCGAATTCTTTGGGTGGCAGAGGAGGCTAAAAATGTGCATTGTATGATTGTGTTTAACCTAATTTCAATCTTTCTGTATTTTATGTCATTGCAGAGGTTTCTTTTCCAATGAGGGAAGACAGCCTGTAAAGCCCGAATTTGACATAAGTGTAGCCATTTTAGATTGTCTTAGTATACATACTTTTTCTTATTTTCTCTGTGGCAGTAATTGGGGGGAAGGGTTTTGGGCTTGATACATTCCTAAGGGGGGGAGGAGTGGAGAAAAAGAGAGTATTATGACTAGGTGATTTCCTTTCCTGTGGGAAATGAGCTGTCTGGCCTTGGGCCCTTGGAGGTGGAGATTTATGACATCAGCATTGTTGAATGACTTCTATTGGAGAATGTGACTTTTGGGGGATGTTTCTGACTTCTAATATTGTGGGGTAATTCCTGGTTGGGTCAGATCCGGAATTACCATGGACTTTGCCAATTTGATGCTTTTCTACATAAAAGAAAACTTTTTGAAGATGGACTTTATTTTTCTTTTAACATGGATTTCATTACTAAAGGTTAGGTCCCACTAGCCAATGGATGCAAAACGTATGCAAAAAGGACACAGCGGACGAGCAAAATTTCGGGGGTGGCTCCATCTGTTGTTATCCACTCCAAAAAGTGGCCCAAATTTGCATAAACAGAATGGAAAAGAATGGAAAGGAACAGATGGGGGTAGGACGTAGCGGGGATGTTAAACGGATGTTTGTAGGAAGCCTAGTGGATGGAAGCGGATGGAAGCGGATGACACATCTGAAGGGCTTCCAGGGGAGAATTGCGAAGCGGACGCATAATGGAAGGGGCGGATGCATAGCGGATGACTCAGATGCATCACGGACGCCTATAGGAAGCAAAGCGGATGCATAGCGGATGTATATCGGATGCAAAGCATTCACTGCGCATGCGGGGAGTATGAATTGTGTCAGCTCCACGGAAAAAAAAGGATGCAGCTCATACACAGTCAGCATTCAGACGAAAGACGTGCTGCCACAGACATCTTCAAATAACACCATGGTTCATCAGTCAGGGAAGAAGAGAAAGTCTGTGCCTACTCCTGCCAGCCCTGGCAAGAAGGACAGAACCACCATCCCACTACCTGGCACTGACTCTGAAGCTGCTGGTGCTGCTGGTGCTTCTCCTGCTGCTGCTGGTGGTGGTGGTACTGCTGCTGCTGGTGCTGCTGGTGCTGCTGATACTGCTGCTACTGCTACTGCTGCTGCTGCTGTGATGGACCAGTCCCAAGGCCCTCAAAGACCTGCTGGTGAAGACCTGCTGGTGAATCCCCTGAAGGCCCTGCTGCTCAAGCCCCTGCCAGAGGGAGGAAGAGGCAAGGGAAGGAGAATGAGAGAGGAAACAGTACACCGTTTCCGAGGACCATGAGGAAGAGGTGCTGGAATGGCTGAGGGAGAATGAGTACCTGTGAAGAAAGGGCCACAGACTGTATCGCAACACCAAGAAGAAGCAGGCAGCTTGGAGAGACAAGGCAGAGAGCCTGGGCGACACTTCAGATGTACTCCTGGGATGGAAGCACATGCACACATGGTATGACAAGCTACACCTCAAAAAATCTGGGCAGGCCGCTGTCAAGCTCACTGACCGGGAGATGTACGTCATGGCCAAGTGCAGATTCCTGGATGGTAAGGTCCGCCACCAAGGAGCAGCCCCTCTGACACCCCTCTCCCTCAAACAGCCCACAGAGAGCCACTCCTCTTCCAGCCAGGAGACAGCTGCCCTGTCCAGGCAGGTGTCTTCGGGGGGGGGGCATGGCAGAGACCCCCCAGACAGCTGCACTCCTCATGCCGGAGGACTTGGAGGATCCCCTGTCACAAATGGAGCAAGAAGCGGCAGCCACCAGAGACCAAGCCACACCCACACCCACACCCAGCTCCACAGGATGCAGGCAGAGAGGCAGACTGGAGGGCCAGAGCCACACTGTCCTGTTGGAGATCAGGGACACAATCAAGACCAGCACAGATCTTCTCTCTTAGCTGGTCCACAGTGACATACCATCCTCAGACCGGAAGCCCTTCATCACCAGACCCTCATGGACCTGCCCGAGGCCCAATATCAGGTGATGAAGCAAAAGATCACAGCACTTTTGCACAACCCTCAAGGCCCAGCTGAACCTGCTCTGACCCAATCCAGGTCTGCTCCTCCACCCCAGGTGATGTCACCGCCTTTCCACAGCTTTCAACAGCCCCTCACCTACCAAGGCTATGACTACCAGGACTTCCAAAAGCAGAAACAGCACTTCCCAGTCCAGGCCCAGGTTCATCGCACGCCACAGATGCCACACCTCACCCAGCTGCAGACCAGACAGCCCCACTACACTCCTCCTTCCTCCACCCCACAACCAAGCCCATCAACAGACAATCTGTCATCAGTCTTGTGCCTGACATCCCAGGTACTTGATGAAGGGCCTCTCAACACCACGGGACTGACTCAGCTCTCCGAGAGCTTCCTGAACACACCATCCCCTGTTGTACTGACCCATTGCCTGAAGCATCGCTGTACATGAACTTGTAGTCAGCATCAACCATGGCAAAGAGGATGATACTGAAGAAGCCCTTGTAGTTGAAATAATTGGACCCTGAGTTGGCTGGAGCTTTGCAGGCCATGTGCTTTCCATTTATGGCTCCAATGGTGTGGGGAAAGTTCTATCTCTGATACCACTGTTTTGCAACTTTCTTCCAGCCTTCTTCAGTGGTGGGACAATGGAGGAGCTCCTCCACGTATTCTTCGATGATGGCCTGCACCATTTCTCTGACCACTTTGCTGATGGTGTTGTGTGGCACCCTCCAGGCATACTGCATTTTCTGTATGTGGTTCCAGAGGCCAGGTGCTGCAGAGTCAGTTCCACCTTCAATCCAGGGTCCAGGTTGGGACGGAAGTTGGTGCTCGGCTTGGTCACCCTGGTTCTCAGATGCTCTACAATTTCGTCAGATATGGCTGGTGGCATCCCCATGAAGTGCTGGAATGCACAAGTGTCTTCATTCCTCAGCTCCACCATCAGCTTGTCATACAGTCCAAACTCCATTCTTCTCCCGATCCATCATCGGACCCACACAGCTCTTGAACGTCTCCTTCTCCTTGTGTAGAAAAGGTGAAACAGTCTGAAGAGGACTTGGTTCTGGTGTTGAATGATCGCAGCTACCATAAAGACTGTGTTATGATCCATAGTGGAGAACAATGGATGATGTGGAAGAGCAAGACCAAGGGTGAAAAGGTCTGTACACCACGGCTGCTGGACTCATACTGAGATCCAGGTGATTTCCTCCCCCTTTTTATAGGAAATATCGGTTGTCCGCTAGGTGTCCTTCCACATACTCTAGGCATATTCTAGACATCCTAAATATCCGAGATACATCCCAGATACAAACATTTTGTCCCTTTTAATGCTTTATGTACGAGATGCATCCGCTTACATCCTTTCTATTTCCGTGCTACTAATGCTGTGTGGATGTTCCGTGTTCCTTTCGTTTCCTCCCTCTTTCCATTTTCAGCTGGAGTGGATGTGAGTTGCGAGGATGGCCAGAGGATGCCAATTAGATACAGCAGACATTTAACAGATAATAACGGAAATAGAACATTTGTTTCCCGTATATGCCATGGATGTACATCGTACCCGGCAGAAAGTTCATCCGTTCAAAAAGTTTTCTGCAGCTCAAAACTTCTTGCACAGATGAAATCTCAGTGGACAGGTGCTCGACGGATAGAGCGTATGAAACACGTATGCAATGAGTACACAACGGTTGCATTGTGTTTTCCAACGGATGGCAAGCTTTTTTGTCCGTTTTACATCCTCTTTGTATCCATTGGTGCATTGGACATGGGCTTTAGAAACCTGACACTTCAGCCACCTAATCAATAAGAAAATATGAATGGAATGTACTTTTGATTTACTCTGTTGCTTGCTCTTTGAAATTCTCCCCCTTCTTTCTGTTGTCAACTATAAAATGTGTATACAAAATGTTTTATGAGTTGACATTTGGTTCCCCTTACTTCTTGAAGGTGACCTGCAGAACACATACAAAATCAATTTGATTACAGATATGGAAGCTATTGTTCATGAAACAGGCCCCCCCCCCAGCCTTGGTTTGATTTTCCACAGGGAACCTTGCCACAAGGCTTGGACATTCTTGCTCTTTACCCATGATGCCTCTGATAAAGGATAACCTTTCCACTTGATTAAATATTGGAGTTGTCTCCTGTGCCACCTCGAATTGAGGATTCACTGCACCTCATAATGGGTTTTGGCTCCTAAGACCATGGGACTTGGGGGTTCATAAGGTAGGGGCCTCAGCTTTGATCTGACCGTGGGTTTTAATAGGCTACTATGGAATACTAGGTGTATTTTCCCCAACAATTGGAGCAACCTCAATTGCACCATGACTGGGTTGATGATCTTTACTATGGGGAATGGTCCCATGAAGTTTGGCCTCAATTTCTTGCTAGGGAATCTTAACCTGAGATATTTAGTGGAGAGATAGACCTTCTTCCCAACTGGAATGGTCGTTGTGGGGCTCGGTGTTTGTCTGCCTGTCCTTTATATGAGGGCTATCCTCAAAATAGATTATGTTTTGCGATAGAAAAAACAACAAAAAATTTTATTATATGCAATAAAAATTTTTTTTTATATATATACACTTGAAAGTGACACTTAAATAGTACTTTTCAACATATTCACCAAACAAATTCAGGCACTTATCATAGCAGTGAACAAGCTTTGTAATTCCATTGTCATAAAATTCAGCCGCCTGAGATTTGAGCCAGTCAGTCACGCCCGCTCGCATTTCTGCATCGTCGTCAAAGCGCTGTGTTCCAAGCCAGGTCTTCATCCTCGGAATCAAGTGGTAGTCGCTTGGTGCAAGATCAGGGCTCTAGGGCAGATGAGGAAAAATCTCCCACTTGAAAGCATTCAGGACTTCTCGAGTGCGATTTGCTGTGTGTGGTTGGGCATTGTCATGCAAAAACAAAATTTTTGAGCTTAACTTTCCTCTACGCTTGTTCTGAACTGTTTTTCTTAGTTTTTGCAACGTTTCACAATACCTCACAGAGTTTATTGTTGCACCATGTTCCAGAAAATCAATAAGAAGCACACCTTGCCTATCCCAAAAAACAGTTGTCATAATCTTCCTTGCAGAGAATGTTTGCAAACATTTTCTTGATTTTTGGGGGGAATTTGTGTGCCCCCACTCCATAGACTACAATTTGGTTTTGCTGTTCACATGTCTGACCCAAGTCTCATCTCCAGTTACGATTTGATCAAGAAATGAATCTCCATCTTTGTCATAAGAGTACAGAAATGTCAATGATGTGGCCATACGTTGACTCTTGTGGTTTTCTGTCAGGATTTTTGGCACCCATCTTGCACAAAATTTGTGATAGCCTAGCTTTTGTGTAACAATTTCATGCAACAAACTGTGTGAAATTTTTGGAAAACTAAGAGAAAGTTCCATTACTGTGAAACAGTGGTTTTCACGAATCTTGTCATCGACTTTCATGACCAGTTCATCAGTCACAATGTTCGGACGACCACTCCACTGTTCATCATGGACATTAGTTTGTCCATTTTTAAACTTAATGCACCATTGGCACACTCCACCTTCAGTGATGATGTTGTCCCCATACACTTCACACAGTTGCTGAAAAATTTCAATCGGTTTATGGTTTTTTGCCAACAAAAACCTGATCACTGATTGCACCTCACAACTCGTGGGATTTTCAATTGCAGCACACATTTCAAATGTTTGCTATGAAATAACGGGCAACGATACGAACCTCCCACTAGCATGTGTAGATGCAGACTAAGCAGTGGATGCACAGACCAAAGATGGCTGCTCGAGCTCCGCCCCTTCTTGCTACAGACAAAAACATTATCTATTTTGTGAATAGCCCTCATAGATCTGTGTCACTTTTGCCAGTGCTTATTTGACATTCTCCCAAGTTGCTTTCAGCATTGACATCCAATTGGTAAGGCTGACTGAGGAGGGGGGGTTCCTGGGATACTCAGGCATTGGGAGGAAGTCCATGCCACTTACTTCCTTGAAGGGAATAAGCATTATTGTACGCAGCCTCTGTGAAAGGAAGGAGGTCTGCCCAACTGGACTGCTGATAGTTCACATAGTCTCTCAGATATTGCTCTACCATGGCATTCAATTTGTCTGTCCCCACAATTGGTGCTTGGATGAAAGGATGAGCTAAGACCCTGGGATGACCCAATAGACCACAGGAACTCCCTCCAAAATTTGGCTCTGAATTGGACCCCTCTGCCTGAGATATTTCTCGGTTGTACTCCATGCAGGCAGTTGATGTGCTTCAGGGATAGCTTGGCTTACTGATGGGCTGAGGATAGTCCGTTGCAAGCTGTGAAATGTGCCTGTTTGGAAAATAAGTCTATGACAGTCCAGATCACCATGTTTTCCCCACTTTTCAGCAACTCCACTATGAAATCCATTGCAATCTCCTCCCATGGCCTTGTCAGCTCCACTACCATTTGCAGCAGTCCATGCGGTTTTCCTGTTCATTTTTTCATTTGCATATAGTGCAAATTTTCACATAATTGTCTATGTCTTTCTTTATGCCAGGACAGCAGAACTGCCTTTGAGCCAAGTGTAAAGTCTTTAAGAACCCAAAATGGCCTGCCATTTTGGTGTAGTGACTTCTCTGAAGAACTAGGATGTGTAGGGATTCCAGGACATAGAGTTTTCTCCCCTTCCATGCCAGGTTATCTCTTCTTGTCAAGGTGTGTTGATTGTCCCGGAACCAGGGGTCTGCTAGCAGTTTGGTTTTGAGTTTTGTTATTAGGTCGTCTGCGGGTTGGTCTTGCCAATCACAGTGTTGTTGTCTGATGGTTACTTGGGCAGCTCCTTGGGCAGGAGGGATGATGGCGTTTATGACCTCCTCCTTTTCATGTTTGTACTGGGGCATGTGGGAGAGGGCATCAGCTAGAAAGTTCTTTCTCCATGTGTTTTAGCATGGTTGAATTGGTTGAAATAATGAGCCCATTGGACTTTTTTGGGTGATAGTTTTCATGGGGTCCTAAGGGCTTCAAGGTTTTTATAGTCGGTCCAGACTTCAAATGGTCTCTGTCCCCCTTCCAGCAGGTATCACCAGGTTTGCAGTGCCCATCTCACTGCAAAAGCCTCTTTTTCCCATGCAGTCCATCATTTCTCGTGTCTGTGAGCTTGCGGGAAATGTAGGCACAGGGCTGTAGACTTTCTTGGTTGTTTCTTTGAAGTAACACTGATCCCACTGCCATGTCACTGGTGTCTGCTGAATGATGAAGGGGTTATTGGGATCAGGATGCTTCAGTATTGGTTCTTTTATAAACAGTTCCTTCAGTGTTTCAAATTATTTTTGGCAGGTTAGGTCCCACTGTAGGGGTTGTCCCAGGCGGTGTTTCATTCCTGGACTCCCTATCTTAAGGAGGTCCATCATGGCTTTGGCAATCCTTGTGAAGGAGGGGATGAATTGTCAGTAGAAGTTTGCAAGCGCCAAGAAGCTTTTTAGCTGTCTGTGGGTACAAGGGGGCTGCCCTCATTGGAGACTCGGAAGCCCAGGTAGTTCAACTCTACATCATGAAATTCGCATTTTAACAGCTTGATGTACAGGTTTGCTGCTAGAAGTTTTATAATCCCTGGTGGGGTATGTGATTATCCATTGTCTCAGTGTAGATGAGAATGTGGTCAAAGTAGACAAGAACTCCCTTACAAAGATGCTTGTGTACCACCTCATTTATTAACTGCATGAACTTTTCTGAGAGGCCCTGTAGTCTGAAAAGAATGACCTTGAATTGGAAGCTCTCTAGAGGACAGTTGAACACTGTTTTCCATTCATCTCCCTCCCTGATGTGGACTCAATAGCATGCTTCTCTGAGATCTAATTTGGTAAAGATCTTTCCTTTGGCCAGATGGGACAGAATGTCCTTCATGAGCGGGAGGGGGTATAAATTGTGTACGCACAGTCCGTTGATCACTCTGAAGACCACATATAATATCATAGTCCCATCTTTTTTTTCTTTTTTATTATTTTCCCCAAAACTAAAGAGGATTTATTTGAAGGTAACATTCTATGTCCAGCACTAACCTGGGCATAACCAACTCTGAGATACATAATTCACTGTCACCCAGGATCCTACTTCCACCCCCCCCCCCTCTGGGTGTATCATCCAATGAAAAAAAGTTCATATCCAAGAGTCATCAATCATGCTCTCCAATTAGATTTTTTTATGACAAAAGCTTCAGCCATCTCATCAGTAAGAAAATATGAATGTACTTTCAATTTACTCTGGTGCTTGCTCTTTGAAACTATACCCTTTTTTCTCTTGTCAACTATAAAACATTATACAAAATGTTTTATGAGTTGACATTCTGCTTCTCCCTGCATGTCCTAGGATGAAGAGGAAATGGGCCTGGGTCTTCCTCTGAATGCCCATCCAGCCTGTGCACTTCCCCAGTTTCCTCCACAACCACCAGAGTCACACTCCCACTCCCTATCAGCTGTTCCACCTCTCCCTCGGAGTCAGACTCCAACAGAAGCATGACAGGTAGCAGGAGAAACCATGATACCAAACACCACAGATACACCTTTGGGGGCAGTATTCTGCAGTGATTGTGATCAGTTTAGTTTAGTTTGCTTTATTGTCATTGCATCTCGTACAATGAAATTAAATACCATCTTCAGTGTACATTATGACTATGAAAATAAACACAAACAAACATCCTTCACATTCTATACATTGAATTGAAACCCCCTGATATTGCATTAATATTGCACTATACAGTAGAATTCAACAGAGCTACTGCCCTGGGATAGAAGCTGTTTTTCAGCCTATTTGTCCTTGTTCTTATTATTGTTCTGTACCATCTGCCAGATGGTAATAGTTCAAAAAAAGGGTGCCCAGGATGGATCTTTGAGAATGTTTTGAACTTTTTTAAGGCAGCGGGAACTGTAAAGCTTTTCCAAAGAGGAGAGAGGGCAACCAATGATCTTCTGGGCAATGACATTAATTCTCTGGAGTGCTGTCCTATCTGCCACTGTGCAATTGGCAAACCATGCACAGGTGCAGTAAGGACTTGTGATGCTGGAGTCCAACACTAAATGGATGGGCTTCTGCTTTGTTCAACATGGTACCTTGTCTCCATAGAATGCTAGCGTGGGAACCCAGAAGTATGAGCTTGGTTCTAGGCTCATGACACTTAACTCTAGTGCTGCTTGCCTTCCAACATCAAGGAAAGAATTCAAACACTAGAACCAAAATCTAACAGATTTACAGAGTTGGAAGGCACCTTGTAGGTCATCTAGTCCAATCCCCTGCCCAAGCAGGAGACCCTTGTGGTGGGACTTAATTTTTTTTATTACCGGTTCTATGGGCATGGCTTTGTGGGTGTGGCAGGGGAAGGATACGATAAAATCCCCAGTCAGAGGTGGCATTTGCCAGTTCTCAGAACTACTCAAAATTTCCACTACCAGTTCTCCAGAACTAGTCAGAACTTGCCGAATACCAACTCTTGGAGACTCTACATCATTTTTGACAAATGGCAGTCCAATCTCTTCTTGAAAGCTTATAACGATGAAGTTCTCACAACTTCTGAAGGCAACCTGTTCCATTGGTTGATTGTTCTCACTGTCAGAAAACTTTTCCTAATTTCCAGGCTAAATTCTCCTTGTTCAGTTTCCATCCATTACTCTTTGTCTGGCCTTTGGCTGCTTTAGAAAATAGCTTGACCCCTTCCTCTCTGTGGCAGCCTCTCAAATATTGAAACACTTCTATCATGTCTCTCCTGGTCCTTCTCTTCACTAGACTAGCCATACTGAGTACTTGCAACCATTCATTGTATGTTTTAGCCTTTAACCATGCCTAATGTTACGAGTCGGAATTGTTTCTGATTTTCTGTTTATTTTCTGTTTTTTCATTTATTAATCTTAAATTAAGCTGAATTGCTCATGATGAACTTAAATTTCACTTTCCATCTATTGCAGAAAATCCCTTTTTTGATCACACCTGACAAAGAGCTGGGAAAGTGTCAGGCTGTCGACTGTATTGTTGGGTAAATAGGGTGATAGACCATATAGACATTTTTTTCTTGATGCTCACTGTGTTGCTTTCTATATTCATGTAAGATTCTGAAGATCCTTTATATTTTGAAGGTTTTTTTTTAGTTTATTATATAAATTATGGTATTGCGTTCCTAGAGACTGAGCCAAAGTTCTCACTCCGGTCCGTGCTTCCAGTGGGAACATGGACTGTACCTATTGGCTGATGTTGTTTGACAGCCGAGTAAAAAAGGGAGCTGTCAAATGACATTAGCTGTTGCCTACCAGCTGGCTGCCTTGTTAGCATGGCAGTTGCGGAAATCCTTTATGGTTAAAATAAAGCTACAGCCGAAGTTTGTTCTCTGTTGCCTCTGTCAATCCACTGCCTGTACTACACTGGTGTCAAAGATGGGGTATGTCTAGAGGCAACCGAGCAAGATTGCTGAGTGAAAATCACTTCAAGGTACAAGGGAACTAAAACACAGGGGTATTTCAGAAGACATTATATA
>BLBF01000154.1:253876-295758 GCA_015471245.1 Laticauda colubrina | reverse complement strand
TTGAAATTAGAGAGCAAGAAGATAAACAATTTTATGAAATTTGGGATTTTTTTTATCAATGGTTAGATGATAAAATACAATAATAGAGCATTAGTATTATATCTATGAAGGGTTTTTAGGATTGATTTGTTATGATTATATGATATGTTATAGAATAAACTGTTTGAAGTATTGTTATCTCACAAAGCATGAATGATTGAAAGTATAGTCAGAAAAAGATTTTTTTTTTTTTTTTGGTAACATTAGAATATGGATTGACAATATGAGTGGTTATGCAATATAACTGTAATTGAGACTATAAAATGAATGCACAAAACTGATGAACCAATCGATACACCGGAAGTATATATATGTTTTTAATGTTTTGTATGTTTGTCTGTTTGTAAAAAATTAATAAAATTCTTATAAAAAAAAAAAGAGCTGAAGTCATTTCCAAGCTGAATGTCACTTTAAGAGCTGAAGTCATTTCCAAGTTGAATGTCATTTTAAGAGCTGGTTGTTACTATTCGCGAGCACGAATTTCAATTTACCTCAGAAGAACCCGGCACCTCCAAAGATAAGATGACTTCAACCCCTGTGTTCCTGCCTTTCAGACCAACAGCAGAGACTTGGGAGTCTTACATAAATCATTTTGACTGCTTCCTAGATGCTATTGATGCTACTGATCTTGCTGACATCTCTAGCCACAAGAAAAAATTGTATCTTTTAAGCTTTTGCAGAGCCACAGTGTTTGACAGTGCTACTGCATTGCTGGCACCACAATCAATAAAAATTATTCCATGGAAGGAATTGCAGAAAATCCTGTGTAACCCTTATTCCCCTAAACTTTCTCATAATGCCAGGTGCCACGCCTTTAGGAGACAAACCCAGGCTGAATGAGAGACTATTAGCAGGTATATGGCAGCTTTACGAACAGCTGCCTTACACTGTGGGTTTAGAGATTATCTCAAGGACATGCTATTAGACCAACTTGTCTGTGGAGTTAGAGATCTGAGGTTACAAAGGCACCTCCTAGCTAAAGAGGATTTGACTCTTAAAATAGCAATAGAGGAATCTCAAGCCGCTGAGCTGTCAGCCTCTCAGCAGCAGAAATTCAAGAGAACCTTGTCAGTCAGAATAGCTCAGCCATTCATCATGATGAAGCCTCTCTGGAGTAAAGCTCTGACAAAGCTAATGACATAAATCACCTCAGGCAACCCAAATCCATTCAAAAGGGATACAGGTCTGTTCCCAATCAGCCTCCATAAATTCAGCCCATCTGTTTAAGTTGTGGAGGGAATCACCTCAGGGCATCCTGAAAGTTCAGGAATGCCATCTGTCCAAATGCCAAAGAAAGGGGCATTTAGCCAGGATCTGTCAGGCCGGAAAAACATTTACTCAGCTTCAGCCATCTCAAACAACACAGCATTTCCAAAAACAACTTGAAGACTATTTCACCTCCTACCAAGCTAAACCAAAAGACAAAGGCTCTAACAAAATTGGTGTTATTGTCTCTTTTGAAGGAAAACCTTGTAAGATGGAGGAAGACACCAGCTCACCACTCTCCATCATTTCATGGAGTACCTTGAAGTGACTGTTTCCATGAATGGCAAAGAAGAGGCTTCAGGACTGCAACCTAACCCTGCGTGTAATCAGCGAAGGCCTAGGATGTTACATGGGAACCCCAATATCCTTCAATTTGGACCCTCGAGCAGTTCCAATCCATCTAAAGCCTTGAAGAGTGCCTTTTGCAATCCGCCCTAAGCTGGACAAGGAACTGGATAAACTAATTAACCAGGGGGAACCTGTGAACTTTGCAGAATGGGAAACACCCATAGTGACATTCCAAAAAAAAGATGGCAGTCTGAAAATTTGCGCAGCCTATAAATGTTCAATATATAAATTTTTGCATATCAGTGCACACCCAGTCCCAGTTATCCAGCACCTACTTCATTCCTTCGAGCCAGGAACCATTTTCTTGAAACTTGACATATCCCAAGCATATCAACAGATCTCTGTTGATGACTTAGCCACTGAATTACAGATTATTGTAACTCATAGGGGTTCCTTCAGGTGTAGGAATCTCCAGTTAAATTTGAGTTGCCAGCCAAATGCCTGGGCCTTGCCTGGGCCTCTCCAGGCCTTGGAAACTGGCAAAAAACACTTGCTAAGCAACTGGCCATGAACTAAGGGCCTGGTCATTAAGTGAGGACCACTTAAATTTGGGCTGCCAGACACATGGCCACCTGCCCTGCCCTTCCCAGGATTCCCCAGGCCTTGGAAACTGCCAAAAAAACACTTGCTAAGCAACTGGCCACTAAGCAAGACCTGGACATTAAGTGAGGACCACTTAAAATTGGGTTGCCAGTCACATGGCGACCTGGCCATGCCAACCCCAGACACATGACCACATAGCCACACCCACCTCAATCACATGACCTCCCAGCCACGACCATCCAGTAAGCCATTCCCTCCCAGTCACATGACCACCAAGCCACACCCACAAATTAAGTGACTCCCACAGAGCTGGTTTTTATGAAATTTGAATCCCGACCCTGGAAAAGATGATTAAATAAGAATTCTCAAAAAAGTGAGAAGATATAATAGGAGAGACAGAAGGATCAAAGATGTATAATAATAAGTGTAAAATATGTATTAAGGATAGGTACGAATAGATGTTAAAAGAATAAGACAATGGTAAAGATATATAATAATAACTGTAATATAAAGGCAATATGTATTGATGATTAATGATAAACAAAGATAATATAGACTAAGATAGATACGAAGAGATGTTAAAGTATAAGACAGTATTACATGTGGATGTCACTGTTGTAAAAGTAATTAAGATTTCCACTGGTGGAAAATAATAAAAAATTATTGGAGAAAAGAAGAGAAATATTTTATGACTTGACACTCTTTTTAACTTATTTTCTTTGCTTCTATTATTAAATATAGTCTTGTTAATGTTATGTCTTGTTGATGTTTTTTCTAAATTGGTTTTCTTTAAAGCTAATATTTTGGAATTGATCAGACTCCAAATATAACACAATATTCTTCATTGCTCTTTCAGATCAGTTTTCAATTTTTTTCATAGTCACTGAATGATAAAAGTCAATTGCCCTTTTATCACCGGCTTTTACCCCCCAAAAGGCATCCTCTATGCAGCAATTGTCTAACTGCTCCTCCATTTCAGATGGACCTTGATTGGTCTTTTTGTTTCAGATACAGAAAATGGAGATAATTTCATGAGGACTTTGACTCCTTTGCTTATCAAGAATGGAATCTGTGTGGTTCTGTCACAGCAATTCTCAACAACTGGAAAAACAGGACACATCAGGGATGGCCTCTCTAAATGGACACAAGTTCATGTCTTTCTTCACTACATACAATATGGTGCTGTTTTGGACAGAATTCTTCCTTTCCATTTAATATTGAGGTGTTTGCCAGGACCCATTGGAGGGAAAGTCTGGATAACAATAGTCATTGATGTATTTCCACTGACAAATGGTATACATCTCAAATATATTAATAGTTTATGGACTTTTGCTTTGGAGAAAAATAAATGGCTCTCAAAGAATGCCTTTGAACATGATTTCTATGTGAAACAACCCTTGGGAGATGAGTCATTTCTATGTTTTTTTTTCAAAGCACATCTTTTCTGACAAAGGCCGGAAATGATGCATTGAGAAACACCACTGGACACTCAAAAGAAAGGTAGCATGATTCAAATCAGGAACTTCTACCATTATCACAGTGCCATTCATGCTCTGGCCCATGCCTTGAATGCTGCGTATTCTTTAAGATCCAGTGAAGCAGTGGAAAAAGAGCTTATAAAGCACAATTCATATAAAAGCATATTTACACTTTTTATATTTAGTATAGGTCAATAAGTCATATTTAGCAAAGGCTTGCTTCCGTCACTCTGCTGACCAAAATATTGTGAAAGCCGCAAGATTGCTGAAATAAGGAATTTGAAGTAACCACTGTACTGTAAACAAGGGGGAAAATGGAAAATTACTGGTGGTGTAAGATAACTGAATAGTCAACATTATACTTGTTATTTCCTCTTTATACTTCCGCTATAGAAATACAAGAAAACATATAACGTATTATCCATATTTGGTAAAATGTACTAATGTAACGCCCAAGTCTGAGCTGAGGTCATAATGGGTATAAAAATGCTACCTTAAGGCCCTGTCACACTGGCCAACGGATGCAAAACGTTTGTAAAAAGGACACAGCTGACGAGAAAAATGTTCCATCCATTGTTATCTGCTCTCAAAAGGGGCAAAAATTTGCATAACCAGAGCGGACAACATGGAATGGAATGGATGGGGGGAGAACATAGGGCGGATGGAAAGCAGATGCTCCACGGAAGCCTAGTGGATGGAAGCAGATGGGAGTGGATTGCACATCCGCAAGGCTTCCAAGGGAGCACAGCAAAGTGGACGCGGAATGGAAAGAGCGGATGCAGAGTGGAAG
Source organism: Laticauda colubrina (assembly GCA_015471245.1). Taxonomy (NCBI): domain Eukaryota; kingdom Metazoa; phylum Chordata; class Lepidosauria; order Squamata; family Elapidae; genus Laticauda; species Laticauda colubrina. The sequence continues at coordinate 291,294 of BLBF01000154.1, read as the reverse complement.
CCGAGCGGATGAAGTGGATGCACAGCGGATGCACAGCGGATGAAGCGGATGCACAGCGGAAGCCTGGCGGATGCCTAGCAGAAGCCTAGCGAAAGCCTAGTGGAAGCCTAGCGGATGTCTAGCATTCACTGCGCATGAGGGGAGGATGCATTGCGTCAGCCCAGCGGATATAAAGGGAAGCAGCTCCCAAGCAGGTCACCATTCAGAGGAAAGACCTGCTTCCAGACACAGCTTGCCAGCCAGCCAGCATGCCAGCCAGCTAGCCAGCCAGCCGGCAACCCCACAACCATGGGGAAGAAGAAAAAGCCTCAGCCATCTGCTACCAACCCTGGCAAGAGGGACAGGGCCACCCTTCCACCCTCTGGCCCTCACTCTGTTTCTGCTGGGGCTTCTGCAGCCCAGGCTTGCTCTTCTGGGGCTGGGGCTTCTGCTGATGCTGCTTCTGAAGGAGCTGCTGATGCTGCTTATGGCGGTGGTGCTTCTGCTGGTGCTTACTCTGCTGATGCTGCTTCTGGAGGAGCTGCTGATGCTGCTTCTGGCAGTGGTGCTTCTGCTGGTGCTTATTCTGCTGATGCTGCTTCTGGGGGTGGTGCTTCTGCTGGTCCTTACTCTGCTGAAGCTGCTTCTGGCGGTGGTGCTTCTGATGGTGCTTACTCTGCTGGCGCTGTTCCTGGTGCTGGTGCTTCTGCTGGTGCTTACTCTGCTGGCACTGCTCCTGGTCCTGCTGGTCCTGCTGGTGCTCCTGGTCCTGCTGGTGCTCCTGGTCCTGCTGGTGCTCCTGGTCCTGCTCGTGCTCCTGGTCCTGCTGCTGCTGCTGCTGGTCCTGCTTTTGCTTCTACTGTTGCTGCTGCTGCTGCTGCTGCTGGTGGTGGTGTGGAAGAGCAGCCCCTACAACCTGGAAGCCCCTCTGATGAGGGCCCATATGGTCCTGCCAAAGGGAGGAAGAGTCAGACGCGAGAACGGGAGAGGAGGCAATACAACATAGAAGAGGAACATGAGGATGAGGTGCTGGAATGGCTGAGAGAGAATGAGTATCTATGGCGGAAGGGACACAGGCTCTACAGGGACACCAAAAGGAAGCAGGTTGCTTGGAGAGAGAAGGCAGAGAGCCTGGGCTACACTTCGGAGGTGCTCCTCAGCTGGTGGAAGCACATGCACACCTGGTACGGGAAGCTGCACCTCAAGAAATCTGGCCAGGCTGTGGTCAAGCTGATGGATAGAGAGACCTATGTGATGGCCAAGTGCAGCTTCCTGGAGGGTGAGATCCGCCACCGAGGAGCAGCCCCTCTCACAACCCTCTCTCTCAGGCAGCCTGCTGAGAGCCAGTCCTCTTCTGGCAGAGAGTCAGCTCCTGTCTCCAGGCAGGTATCTGTGGAGCGTGCCATGATGGAGACCCCCCCGACAGCTGTACTTCCCGTGGCGAAGCGCGTGGAGGACCCCATGACGCAGTGGGAGAAAGGAGATGGCATTTCCAACACAGGCCAACCTGCATCGACGCCCAGCTCCACCTCCACAGAAAGGCAGAGAGGCAAACCGGAGGGACAGAGCCACACTGTCCTGCTGGAGATAAGAGACACCATCAGGAGCAGCATAGATCTCCTCTCTCAGCTGGTACACACCGACTCCTCATCCTCCAACTGCAAGCCCTTCCTCACCTATGTGAACCAGACCCACATGGACATGGCGGAACCCCAGTACCAGGTGGTGAAGGACAGGATCACCGATCTGCTTCACAACTCTCCAGACCAAGATGAACCTGCTCCCACCCAGTCCAGGTCTGCTCCTCCACCCCAGGTGATGTCACTCCCCTTCCAAGGCTTTCCACAGGACTTCTCCTACCAAGGCTATGGCTACCAGGAGGTCCAGCAGCACAGGCAGCAGCCCTTCCCAGTCCAGGCACATGTACATTGGACGCCACCGGTGCCACTGATGCCACCGATGCCACCCACGCCAACGATGCCACCCATGCCACCAATGCCACCCACTCCACAGATGCCACCGATGCCAGTCCTCACCCAGCTGCAGACCAGACAGCCCCACTACACTGCACCTTCCTCCACCCCACAGCCAAGCCCGGCCTCAGTACATCTGTCATCAGTACTGCGGCTGACACCCCATGTAATGGAGGAAGGGGCTCTCAACATCACGGGGCTCAACCACCTGTCTGAGACCTTCCTCAACAAACCATCCCCTGTTGCCCTCTCAAGGCCAGGCACCCCAGTAGTGCTTCAGACCAGCACTCCAGCAGCAGCCACCTCCACAGCACCTGGACCCTTCACCCCTGAGACTGGGAACACCTCTGCGTGACCAAGAAGAGTGCCAGAGACTGGGTGGCTACCTGTTGACTTTATTTTTGCTTTGGACACTTGACTTGGGTCATTTTTCTTTTACAGCTTGTTATTAATAAAGATTATCTTTGCTTCACACACTTGCTTCATTTATTTTATTAAATAAAGTCTTGGTGGAAACTTTTAGAAATGGTTTAAGCCTTTGCATGCTTGTGGGATGGGTTAAGATAGCAATGGAATGGGCAGGGATACCTTTAGTATGGGTAATAGCTGTGGGATGGGCAGGGATACCTGTGGGATGGGTAATAGCTGTGGGATGGGCAGTGATACCTGTGGGATGGCTAATAGCTGTAGGATGGGCAGGGATACCTGTGGGATGAGTAATAGCTGTGGGATAGATAAACCTCCAGTGCAAGCATAGTGGGACTGTATGGTCCACCCTCCCAGGTGCCACACCTATGGCCCTTTATTATCAATAACAATGTAAGCATTGATCCACACATTTGAACATAAACAGAACTCTTTACTAAATGCCCTGTTTATTGTAGGCCCACCCAACATACATGGCCCAATCTCATCCGTGTGATGAGACAGGCTGAAGGAAGCATCCATTAATCATCTATCATCCTGTCTTGCCACTCCACTGCTCCAGCTGGGGAGTTGCACCAGTGTCTCAGGAGGTTGCACTGCTTCTTCCCTTTACGTGAGGCTCTGTTGGGGCCTTGCACATCCTCAGTGTCTATCTGGTTTCGCCCTTGCCTCCATTCCCCAGGCTCCATGTCTCAATTGCCTTGTTGGAGGTCCACGAGCCTGTCCTGCAACACTGGGTAGCGGGTGCGCATGAGATTGTGCAGGATGCAGCAAGCTTCCACGATCCTCCTCACAGTCTCTGGGTGATGCTGCATGGTGGTGAGAAGTACTGGAACCTGTTGACCAGGATGCCAAAGGCGTTCTCCACCACCCGCCTTGCCCTGGACAGCCTGTAGTTGAAGATCCTCTCTTCACGGGTGAGGCATCTGGAAGTGTAGGGCTTCATGAGGTAGGTTCTGAGGGAGAAGGCATCACCCCCCACGATGAAGTAGGGCACATCTTGCGTGTCGTTGGGTAGGGGGTCTGAATCTGGGAAGCCCATGATGAGGTTGCATTCCAGCCCCTCCTTGAGGTCACTGGCATTGTATACCTGAGCATCTGAAGCTGACCCGTCGCCTGAAGCATCGATGTACATGAACTTGTAGTCAGCATTGACCATGGCGAAGAGGATGATGCTGAAGAAGCCCTTGTAATTGAAATAAGTGGACCCCAACTTGGCTGGAGCTTTGCAGGCCACGTACTTGCCATCTATGAGTCCAACGGTGTGTGGGAAGTTCCACTTCTGATACCACTGCTCTGCAACTTTCTTCCAGCCTTCTTTAGTGGAGGGGCACTGGAGGAGCTCCTCAAGGTATTCTTCGATGATGGCCTGCACCACTTCTCTGACCACAATGCTGATGGTGTTGTGTGGCACCCTCCAGCCGTACTGCATGGTCCTGTAGGTGGTCCCTGAGGCCAGGTGGTGCAGAGTCAGTGCCACCTTGAGCCCAGGGTCCAGGCTGGGCCGGAAGTTGGTGCCCTGCTTGGTCAACCTGAGTGTCAGCCGCTGCACAACTTCGTGAAACATGGCTGGAGCCATCCTCATGAAATTCTGGAATGCACGAGGGTCTTCGTTCCTCAGCTCCACCCTCAGCTTGTTGTACAGTCCGTACTCTGCTCTTCTCCCGATCCATCTTCGGACCCAGACACTTCTTGGACGCCTCCTTTTCTTCCCGTAGAACAGTTGAAGGAGCCTGTAGATGGCTTCGCACTGTTGCAGAACGATGGTAGCTACCAAAAGGAGTGTGTTACGATCCATGGTGGACATCAATGGATGCTGTGGAAGAGGAAGAGGCAGATGAAGGCTGCAGAGGTCTGCACAGCAGGGCTGCTGGTCTGAAAGTGAGATCCAGGTGAGTTGCTCCCCCTTTTTATAGGCAATATAGGTTTTCCACTATGTGTCCTTTTGCATCCTCTAGGCATCCTCTAGACATCCTTAATATCTGAGATAGGTCCCCTCTGCGAACGTTTTTTTCCGTTTTAAATGCTTTCTTTGCGAGCTGCATCCACTTTCATCCTTTCTCCGTCCGTTCTACTAACGCTGCGCATCCGTTCCGCTTCCTCCCTGTGTCCGCTTTCTGCTGGAGCGGATTTGAGTGTCGCGGATGCACAGCAGATGCCTAGCGGATGTAGCGGACACATAACGGATGATGACGGATGCAGAACGGATGTTCACCATATGCGTTGCGGATGCAGAATGGACGCGTTGGATACATTTTCACCTCAAAAAGTTTTGAGCAGCTCAAAACTTTTTGAGCAGATGGAACCTCAGTCGATGGATGCTGGACGGATAGAGAGGAAGAAAAACGGACGCAGTGAGTACAGAACAGATGAATCGCGTTAACCAACGGATGGCAAGTGTTTCTCTCCATTTTACATCCTCTTTCCATCCATTGGTGCAGTGTGAGATGGGCTTTAGGAAGAAAGGGGGGTTCAGAATTTGCCATGTTAATGCTCTGAACTTTTGTGCACAAATTATCCTGTATTCTCCAACCTTTCGTGGTCATGTGTCCTGATTTGGAAGCAAGATTTGCTGCTACATTTTAATGGCGACCGTGGCAGGACATGAGGTGCCACCACTCCTCATGAGATTAGGTCCCAAACTGGACTTGTCACCCCTTGGCAGACTAACTCCCCTGCCCTTTGGGTTCTACATCATAGCTACCACCATTAATTCAGCTTTTCTCTGCATTCTTTGATCCTTTTTCTTCTCCTCCTCCTTATCTCTATTAACAAAGACTTTTCTTGCCACTTCCATGAGTTCACTCATGGGCTTTCCTAGGGTCCTAGAGATGCCTAAAGGGTTAAAGGTCAACATTTATACCAATTAAATGTACGCTTTTCTCACGGTTCAAGTCCATGGTGCTCTTTATAAAGAAAGAGGACTTATCACCGCAGGAGGCAGAGATATTAAGTATGGCCCCCAAATATTACATCTCCTAGAAAGTGTTTGGGCTCCAAGAAAAGTAGCGGTCATGAACTGCCAGGGGCATCAGAAGGTGGTCACGGACATACAAAGGGGGAAAGAAAAGGCAGATAGGTTGGAAAAGACACCAATATTTTTCTTACCCTATTCTGCAACTTTAGCCATTAGAGATGATCTTGGTTGATAATCATTCTCTCTTCTTCAACAATCATCAGTTTGTCTTTCACGGTACTCTTTTTGGGGAGAAACACCAAGCTAAAGATACTCAGATCAGCCTTTAAATCTCCATTTTGGTCAAAGTACAGTTTGAATTCAGAAAGATTGCAAAACTCATTCTTCTCCAGAAAAGGATGGAACTAGAATAGGAACATCCAGGTATTTCAAAAGCAGTAAACTTGATAAATTAGCCCTTTGTTCACATTTCACAGATGTCTAACTTGGAAATATCCTGTGGCCAAGAAGACCAGCACCACTGTGATGGTTTTGGCCAAGACAGAAGAGACAGCAAGTGAGAAAATGATGCTGAAGGTTGTTTGATGGAGAAGGCAGGTGGGTGTTCTTGGCTGACCAATGAAGAGAAAGGAAGTCAGAAAGGAAAGCAGGATGGAGACCAGGTGGATGTAGGAGAGGTCCTGGTTATTAGCTTTGACAATGGGAGTTTCTCGATGATTAATGAAGATTCCTAACACCAGAGCAGTAGTGATGGAGAAATGTAAGATAAAAGAGATTAGAATGATCCCCAAAGATTCTTGGTAGGACATGAAAGTTATCCTTTTAGGGATACATTGAACTTTGGCCATGTTTGGATATTGATCTTCTGGACAAATCAGGCATTTTTTTGCATCTGAAAATAAAAAAATATAATATCTGTGGTGGAGGTTTTTCTTTTCCATTTGGTCGAATGCCCTGTTTGAGGTGAAAGCTCCTTCACACATGTTTGAGGTAGAGATTTTATAAAAACAATGAAGCATGGAAAGAATTTAGGGAAAGGAGGACGATTCTCCCCCCATCACCAGCAGTTTTCAAGATAATATGGGAATCCCCACCCTAACAAACTGAAAAGCAACTGAGTTGCTAAATTAAATATATCTAGGAGCCTGTTCTGACCCAGCCTTCACAAGTAGTGATAAGATGTTTACTCACAAATAAAATCTCTTTTTATATCAGTATATTATTCACAGGGATAAACAAAAGATCAAACGTAATTAGTCCCAACAAACTTGGGTTTATCCAAGAAATCTGAATTGCTTGCTGTATACTAGAAACAAACAGATGTCTGTGATAACTGGTCACTCCCAAACCCCTACTATTTATTTCCCAGCCAGAGAGCTGCTGGCTATCATCTGCATCTGCCTCTCCCTCAGAATTAGCTTATTGGTTTCCTTTGCTCTCCTCTCCTTTCCTCCCTATGTAAACATGCATCTGGGATGGGCCCCATTTGTTCCTCCCACTCACTCAACTCAGACCCTGAAGACAGCTGCCTCTCCACCTGAGGGAAGGGCGGAAGACCCTGTCTCTGTCTTTGTCTGTGATGCTGCTTCCTAATCAGTCTTCCAAAGGGGTACTACAGCTGTTGGGGGGTTCTCCATCATGGCATGCTCCACAGACACCTGCCTGGAGACAGGAGCTGACTCTCTGCCGGAAGAGGACTGGCTCTCAGCAGGCTGCCTGAGAGAGAGGGTTGTGAGAGGGGCTGCTCCTCGGTGGTGGATCTCACCCTCCAGGAAGCTGCACCTGGTCATGACGTAGTTCTCTCTGTCCATCAACTTGACCGCTGCCTGGCCAGATTTCTTGAGGTGCAGCTTCCTGTACCAGGTGTGCATGTACTTCCACCAGCTGAGGAGCACCTCCGAAGTGTAGCCCAGGCTCTCCGCCTTCTCTCTCCAAGCAGCCTGCTTCCTTTTGGTGTCCCTATAGAGCCTGTGTCCCTTCCTCCATAGATACTCATTCTCTCTCAGCCACTCCAGCACCTCATCCTCATGTGCCTCTTCGATGTTGTACTGCCTCCTCTCCTGTTCTCACATATGCCTCTTCATCCCTTTGGCAGGACCACATGGGCCTTCATCAGAGGGGCTTCCAGGTTGTAGGGGCTGCTCCTCCACACCACCACCAGCAGCAGCAGCAGCAGCACCAGCAGGAGCAGCAGGACCAGGATCAGCAGCAGCAGAGTAAGCACCAGCAGCACCAGCAGGACCAGGAGCACCAGCAGGACCAGAAGCACCAGCAGGACCAGGAGCACCAGCAAGACCAGCAGGACGAGGAGCAGCGTCAGCAGAGTAAGCACCATCAGAAGCACCACCGCCAGAAGCAGGATCAGCAGCTCCTCCAGAAGCAGAAGCAGCAGAAGCCCCAGCCCCAGAAGAGTGAGCCCGGGCTGCAGAAGCCCCAGCAGAAGCAGAGTGAGGGCCAGGGGGTGGAAGGGTGGCCCTGTCCCTCTTGCCAGGGCTGGCAGCAGATGGCTGAGGCTTTCTCTTCTTCCCCATGGTTGTGGGGTTGTTGGCTTGCAGGTAGGCTGGCAGGCAGGCTGGCAGGCAGGCAGGCAGTCTGGCAGGCAGGCTGGCAGCAAGGCTGGCAGGCAGGCATGCAGGCAGGCTGGCAGGCAGGCAGGCAGGTAGGCTGGGAGGCAGGCAGGCAGGCAGGCAGGCCGGCTGGTAGCCTGGCAGGCTGGCAGGCTGGCAGGCGATGTGTCTGGAAGCAGGTCTTTCCTCTGAATGTTGACCTGCTTGGGAGCTGCTTCCCTTTATATCCATGGGGCTGACTCAATGCATCCCCCCCGCATGCGCAGTGAACTCTAGGCTTCCGCTAGGCATCCGCTAGGCTTCCGCTCTGCATCCGCTTCATCCTCTCGGCATCCGCTCTGCATCCACTCTTTCTGTTCCACGTCCGCTTTGCTGCGGTCCCCCGGAAGCCTTGCGGATGTGCCATCCGCTTCCATCTGCCAGGCTTCAGTGGAGCATGCGCTTTCCATCTGCCCTACCTCCTCCCCCCATCCATTCCTTTCCGTGTTGTCCGCTCTGGTTATGCAAATTTTTGCCCCTTTTGAGAGCGGATAACAACGGATGGAACATTTTTCTCATCCGCTGTGTCCTTTTTACAAACATTTTGCATCCGTCGGCCAGTGTGACAGGGCCTTAAGGAATACAAAAAGCAGGCAGACAAACATAGATCCCTCCAACCACCATTTAAAGTTGGAGACAAAATATTTTTGTAAACAAAATATCTCAGATTGAAACTTCTGAGTAAGTAGTTGGCCCCTAAGTTCTTAGGTTCATTTCCGATATCGAAGGTAACCAATCCAGTCACCGTCCAATTAAGTTTTCCCCGGTGATTGGGAAAAATACCAAAAATTCCATAGTAGTTTATTGAAACCAGCAGTGGCGTCAAGTATAAGACCACTTTCTGACAGTGAAAACAATCAACCAATGGAACACCTTGCCCTCGGAAGTTGTGGGAGTACCATCACTTGAGACTTTCAAGAAGATATTGGACTGCTATTTGTCAGAAATGGTGTAGGGTCTCCCGCTTGGGTGGGGGGTTGGTCTAGATGACCTACAAGGTCCCTTCCAACTCTGATTATCTGTTATCTGTTACCAATACCAACAGCTTCCCCAAAACCTTTAATCATACAGGGTGAGACACATGAAATCCTCGATTCCAGATTACACCAAGGAAGATTACAATACTTAGTATTGTGGAAGGGTTACCCTGTATCAGATGCAACTTGGGTTAAAAGTTGGGATGTACATGCTGATAGACTAGTCAACCAATTTCATGAGGAATTCCCTGACAAACCAAAGGGTCCTCTTGGAGAGGAAGAGACAGGGTTAAGGACATTGCATTAACCCCTGGTTGTGTTTTGTTTATTATTTCTTTTAGGAGATGAACTTTTCAAGGGGGGATGCCTGTCAGCTTTGGAATCCTGATTCATTGCTGCCACATATTGCTTGAGTAGGTGGGAGGGGGGTGATTTTAATTGAGTAGCTTTACATGGACAAAATAGAATTATTTTGTTAGTTCAAGGTCATTAAGTGTGGCGCAGGAACAAACAGGAATTTATTTTGGGATTGGTTCATGTGATGTGATCATGAGACAAAAGAAGATGGTTTGTAGTTTGGGACATTGTGGGAAGCTGGGAAATTTTTAGTTTTGGAATTACACAGATGTGCCAGGTGCTTTTGTAATAAAATACTTTTGAGATTATGTTTGTCTCAGAGTTACTGACTGGAATGGAGGTTCACTGGAATGCTGACAAGCAATGCAGACTTAGTAAACAGTTTGACTGTGTTGAGGGAATTATTTGTTTAGCAGAGTGATGGCATTCAGAAAAAAACTGTCCTTGTGTGGAGTTATTCTGGTGTGCAGTACTCTGTAGCATCATTATTTTTGTTTTCCACATATCTGAACCATTCACTGTTCAACCTACATTGTTGAACTCCCGATGGTGTACAATAGAACATTACAATATAAAACAGTATATAAAAAAATACATGAAAGTTAAAAATCAAAAGGAGACAAGAGTGAGTGAATGCTATTAAAATTAGTTAAGAGGTAAAAGGAGGGTTTTCAAGGTATCAACCAGCCCCATGGCTGCATAATTCTCTGAGTTCTCCACACAGGTCAACAGACCCATGTTTTAAATCCTCTGTCAACCCTGAAGTTGACCTGACTGAAGTCATTTTGACATCCTTTTCAGAAGATCAGAGGCTGCTTCAACTCTGGGGAAAATGGCAGAGAAGGCTCTCTTTCTCAACCCTACCAGTCTTTAACTGATGGAGTCGGTAGCACACCTTTCTTCCCTGGCTGGGTGGGATGGACTGGTGTAATGGGATGAAGATAATATTGCAGTTGTTAAGTAGTTATCATTTTAATCACATTAATTTTAGATTTTTTTAAATGAACACTTGAACTATTATTGCTTTGTACCTGAGAGTCCAGAGATATTTCATAAGATTCCTCTACCAGTGGTGGGATTCAAAAAAATTTACTACCAGTTCTGTGGGTGGGCACTTGGTGGGTGTGGCATGGTTTGGTGAGCATGGCTTGGTGGGTATGGCAGGGGAAGGATACTGTATAATCTCTATACCTACCTCACTCCTGGAAGAACCACAAATCCCCATTGACTCCCTACCCCACTAACCTGATTTCCAGCTCTGTTCTCTTGTGCAGTGCAACAAAAGAAGACCCAGCCAATTAGTTGGGGCTTGGGAGGCAAAGGATAGATGGGACGGGGCCAGTCAGAGGTGGCATTTGCCGGTTCTCTAAACCAGAGGTCGCCAACTGGTGGGCCCTGAGAAAATTTTGGGGAGCTGCAGAGAAATCTCACCCCCAGAGCACCCCCACAAAACAATTAATCCAAGCTGTGCAGAAACACAAGGCTGCACCGCTCACATGGTCCCTGGGAACCCTCCCTGCCCACTCACTCCTTACCCGGTAAACATGCCTGCTAAATTGCTATTTTTCCTTTTTCCGACCATCATCTGTTCTGCTGTGCTGGGAGATTTAGATAAGCTAGGAAGTAGGAAATGGTTGGATTTTTTGCTTTTTAGCTAGTCTTTAGATCTTTGTCTCAGCACATCCAGATCTCCCTTAGGACTGAAGGTTTGCTTTTTGAAAGCAAATTCAGTGCAGACTCATGGCAAGCAAATTTGAGAGACTGAATTAGCTGATGACAGATAGATAGATCACTGAATGATTCTGTGAGCAACTCAATCTGCCTGCTTTGCCTGATTTGGGGTAAAAGTTTTTCTCTTTTTACTCTTTTTTTCTCTTTTTCTCTTTTACTCTTTTTACTCTTCTAGTTTTTACTCTTTTTTAAAATAAAAAATTCAATATTTACATGCATGGTGTGTTGTGAGTTAATTTTGTGAGTTTGCTTGCAAGCAAATTTTATGTGACAGAGCTAGCCAATGGCAGATAGATAGATCTCTGAATGAATCTTTGATTCTGTGAGCAATTCAATCTGCCTGCCTGCTTTGCCTGATTTTGGGTAGAAGTTGCTCTTTTTTTATAAAAAAATCAATATTTCTATAAATATTTAAAATATTTACATACAAGCCATGCCCAGCCAGTGACATGACCACCAAGCCACACCCACACATTAGGCCACACCCACAGAACTGACTGGTGGTCCCTGAAATCTAAAATTATGAGTTTGATGGTCCCTGAGGTCTAAAAGGTTGGCGACCCCTGTTCTAAACTACTCAAAATTTCTGCTACCGGTTCTTTGAAATATTCAAAATTTCCACGACTGGTTCTCCAGAACTGGTCAGAACCTGCTGAATACCACCTCTGCTCTCCATTCTTCTGCTTGCAACAGAATACCTTATGCCACCAGACTTGAAATTTTGTGCTTAGGCAACTTAGAACTATGACACCTTCGATCTGACCTAAGCATAGTACACAAAATTATCTGCTACAAGGTCCTACCCATCAATGGTCCTACCCATCAGCTTCAACCACAGCAACACATGAGCACACAATAGATACAAACTCAGGGTAAACTGCAGGAAATACAACTTTAGAAACAGAGTTGTCAATGCCTGGAGTGGAATATCTGATTCTGTAGTCTCTTCCCCAAACCCCCAAAACTTTAACCTTAGACTGTCTACTGTTGATCTCACCCCATTCCTAAGAGGTCTGTAAGGGGTGTGCACAAGAGCACTAATGTGCCTACCATCCCTCTCCTAATGTCCCCTGTTATTCATACCCATTTCATATACTCATAATCATGTTCCTAATTTTATGTGTTATCTAAAACATGCTTGACAAAAAAATAAAAATATTAAAGAAATCAAATAAATAAAAGTGTTGTATTTAATCAACTCATAGCATGATGCATTGTTTCCACTTAGCTATACAATCCATGCAGTTATAGTACTGAGCCTCAGGTAGAGGATGGAGACCTATAATGGAAAAGGTAATATCTGCCATGGTTGCAATTTATGAACTTCCATCCTGTCTCTATCCTTCCTCCTCATCTTCTCACTTCTGGAAGAGTATGCAGTATTTAACGCCTGTGCTGCAGCCCAGACAGAGTGGTAAATTTGATAGTTGTCTAGAGATAAGTTTCTTTCCCTCGCCTCCTTGGACATCTGAATCTTCAGCTTCTCTTTCTCAGTGCACCTCATCCTACCTTTTTTGGAGAAGGGATGCTTTGAATATGAACAATGAAATGTTATCTCTAAAAATATCCTAATAAATGGATAAAATAAGTGGAAATCATCCTGGTTTGCCCACTTTTTCTGGTGGGTGAAGAAGGAAAAATAAACAGAAGTATACATATCTCGTGGACTGTATTTCAAATCGAGCATAAAATCCCAGCTAGCTGTCGTGATCCAGACTCCACCATAAGTGTAGGCTTTCGCAGTGCTAAATAATTCCTGAATAATGAATATTCCATGTATGAAGGAACCTTGTTCTCCAAAATAAACAAAGACATTGACTTGGGCCCATTTGTAGAATTGTTTTAAATTAAAAGCTGTATCGATGGCAATCACAGAGAAAGTTTGGGACAAAACCACACAAATTTCATTCCTTGTGAGCAGGGTTGTTAAAGTCCTCATGAAAGTTTCTCCATCGTCATTGTCTGGAGCCAGGAGCCCAATTAAAATCCATCTGAAATGATGGAAGAGCTTCATAATCCCCATGTACTGGGTTCCTTCTGAAGGGACCGCTTAATAGAAAAAGGGGAACTGAGTTTTATCGCTTAGCGCATGTGAAGCAAATGTATAACTGATCTAAAAAGAAAAGGAAGGTGTTGTGTCACTTTTTCATCAGATCAAGGCCTCTACCCATTGTAGAATACCTTATACCACCAGACTTGAAATTCTAGACCTAGAAACCTTGAATTACGCCGTCTTCAGTCTGATCTAAGTATGGTATATAAAATCATACATTGCAATGACTTACCTGTCAATGAATACTCCAGCTTCAACCATGACAACAAAAGAGTACACAATAGATACAAACTCAAGGTTAACCGCACCAAACTTGATTGTAGGAAATACGACTTCAGCAACAGAGTGGTCAATGTCTGGAATACTCTACCTGACTCTGTGGTTTCTTCCCCAAATCCCAAAAATGTTAACCTTAGACTGTCTACTATTGACCTCACCCCTTTCCTAAGAGGTCTGTAAGGGATGCGCATAAGTGCACCAACGTGCCTACCGTCCCTGTCCTATTGTTTCTTTTATTTTTCTTATATGTACCCATTTCATGTATTCATAACTAATGTCATGCCCCTAGTGGATTGTTTAGCTTTAGCATTTCTTTCTCTCCATGTATCTTTTAAGCTTATTTCATCCACCATTTTAAAAAAAGATTTAGAGAGAGTCTTTCTGTTTTGTTTTGTTGTTTTCTGTGCTGTATAATCCAATTTATTGTCTACAATTTCATTGAAATCTCCCATCAAAACTATATTGGCATAGTCCAGTTCAATTATTTTCACGTGTAATTTTTTGTAAAATTCTTCTTGATTGTCATTTGGGGTATAAATTGCAATCAGAAGTGTTTTTATATTATTGTCTATTATTTCCACTATTAGTATTTTTCCATCATCATCAGTATATATCAATTACGTTGGGATAATATCTTTAATATACAAGACCACTCCTCTTTTCTTGCATTGTGTGAAAGAGGTAAATATTTTCCAGAATTTTGTTTGTCTCAGCAATTGTTCATGTTGCTTTTTGATGTGTACTTCTTGTAGACAAATTATATCAAATTTTAATTTCTCTAATTTATGAAAAAAATTCCTTCTTTTAACAGCTGAATTAAGTCCATTTATATTAATTGTAATGAATTTTTTCTCTTCCATGATTAAATTTTGTAGTTAGGTTTAACAGCTCTCGTTGATCATACTTCGCATTGTTCCTTGGCCTCCTCCTTTCCACCTATTGCACCTTCTTCTTTTCCAGCCGTCATTTGGTAGTCTTCTTGGAATTCAATTAGTGAAATTTCTTTTTCTGCCTCTTTCTCCTCTTTAAAAAATTCTGCGTAAAATTATTCAGCTTTTTCAACTGAATCAATTCTGTATCTCTTTTCTTGCCATGTGAACATTAAATCTTCTGGAATCAGCCATCTGTAATTCACCTCTTTTTTAAGTAGCAATTTGGTCAAGAATCGGTATTCTCTTCTCATCTCTCTCACTCTTCTGGATACTTGTTTCAAGACCACAATCTCCTTATCCTTGTATTTCAATATTTTCTCTCTTGCCACTTGCAGTATTTGCGTTTTAATGGCTTTCTTTGTAAATCTGATATGAACTTCTCTTGGTAAACTATTTCTCATCACATATCTATTGCTTCTGAGCCCATCCTTCAAGATCTCTTTCTTATTCTCTCCTTTATGGGAAGAAATTGAACATGCCGAAAATATACAAGAAAAGAGATAAGCTGAGATTTGACTTTCAACTGCACTTTGCTCTGGATAAACCCAGTTCCACAAGGCTCACTCTTTATTTTGTGTCACTCACCTTCCTGAGTGGAGATGGTCCCCTTTGGACAAGGAAGACAGTCAAAGCAACAAACCGGTTCTTCTTCACGAGCCCATTTGACAAATCCAGGACAACATTTTTCCACACATTTGGACTGCAGCAGAGACTAAATAGAAAAAGAAATGGCAAAGAAAATGTGTCAGAACTAACCATCTATGAACAATGGGCAGAACAATATGAAATATCTAACCAATTCCGAATGTTTGTAACTGATACAACCAGGTATAAAATGGAGAAAAGATTTAAGTACTTTGACAACCTTTGGATTGCTCTTCATAGTTGTGTTTTGATGAAAGGATTATTGCAATTTTTAAGCTGGGGTGAAACAGAGGTATGGATAATTCTGGTCAGCTCTGGACTGCATAGAAACATCACAGTGTCAGGATTCTGGCATTTAGCCCCATTTATATCATGATACTTGAGCCAAACTTCCAAAACTTCAAAATGATTTATTGGGAGTTAAAGTGTCCGGCAGTGCCTTGGTGTAGCCAACTGAGACACATCATTCATTGTCAACCATGACTCTGGTTTTTCCCCAACTCCTGCATGTATCGTAATTCATATTCTCCAATGGGACACATCCATTACCAGGAGTCATCAATCATACCCTCCAGGTAGAATTTTGCACAGCAGAAACTTCGGTTACTATCTTTGAAAACGTTTATGGAAGGCACATTCGGTTTGCAAGCTGCTACTGTCAGGCGGTGCTCCATTCAAAATCCAAGAAAGAAATACTTAGACTCTTTAAGTTAGAGAAAAGTTATATTTTACTGAAAGTGAAGTGGTAGCAACCAGACAATTCTGAATCTGAGAAATTAGGCACGTAATTCACATATACAAAGTGATGGAAGTGTTCTCACCCCCAATAGTTCACATGAAACATCCAATTAGAAATTGTGAATATGATCATGTGGGCATCTTCAGGTGATGATGAGGCCTCTGTCTGTTGACCTTGGCATACTTTGATAATGGGTTGCAGTTGCGCAGAGAAAAGAAAGCCAAGTGAGAAATAGAAACCTAACTCTATTGTATGCTCCCCCCCTCATTTACACAACAGAAAAATGTAACACCTCCAGCTCACTTCCCAGACTTATCCCTTCCTCCCCTCCCCCCGTTTCTTATGACAGCCAAAAGATGCAAAGCGATAGTAGAAAATCTTGAAGGCTGATAGCTACACTGCTCCCCCTCCCTTTCTTTTGGCAACTCTAAAAAGACAATAGAAATATTTTATGAGTTGAGACACAGAACAAGTCAAATCTTAATTTCAAATCTTGATTTCCCAATGCAAATAGGGAAGGTCCCAATAAGACCTCCATCCAAGCTAGATTCAATTTCATTTCATTCAGCCAACAGTGAACTTGGGCACTGGTCAATCAAATTATCACTTTCTCTGTTATTTTATTTACTACTAAAACTAAAATCTTACAGTATCTCTGGATAGAAGCATTCCTGTCAAACAGACAACAAATGGTCAAAATTGAGAGCATCCTATCAAATTTTGTACCTATCAACAGTGGTGTCCCCCAAGGCAGTGTTGTAGGACCAACTCTTTTCATACTCTACATAAATGACCTCTGTGATCATATGAAGAGCAACTGTGTTCTTTTCACTGATGATGTAAAGCTGTTCAACACCACAGACAATACTGCTACCCTTCAAAGTGACCTTGACTATGTATCAGAATGACCAAACAAATGGCAACTTCAAATCTCAACAAATAAATGCTCTGTCCTACATATTGGCAAAAAAAAATCAGAAAATAAAATACAGGCTGAATAGACAAGATCTTGTTGATGATCCAAACTCTGTCAAGGATCTTGGAGTACTCATATCTAATGATCTACATGCTAGAGCCCACTGTAACAACATAGCCAAAAAGGTGTTAAGAGTTCTTAACCTAATCTTACGTACCTTTTCTTTGGTAATATTACATTACTAACGAGAGCATACAAAACATTTGCTATACAGTTCATCAGTCTGAAATCCACATTACGTATCTGATATTAACACATTTAGAAAGTCCAGAAATATTTTACCAGAAGAGTTCTCCACTCCTCTACTCATTGCATAATACCTTATGCCACCAGAATTGAAATTCTAGACCTAGAAAATCTAGAACTATGCCGCCTTCAGTCAGATCTAAGTATAGTATATAAAATCATACACTGCAATGTCCTACCTATCAATGAATACTTCAGAAACAAATAATAGATAGATTACAAATAATAGATAGATTATCTGTACAATAGATACAAATTCAAGGTTAATCACACCAAACTTGATTGCAGGAAATATGACGTCAGCAACAGAGTGGTCAATGTCTGGAATACTCTACCTTACTCTGTGGTTTCTTCCCCAAACCCCAAAAACTTTAACCTTAGACTGTCTTCTATTGACATCACCCCTTTCCTAAGAGGTCTATAGGGGAAATGCATAAGCACACCAACGTGCCTACCGTCCCTGTCCTATTGTTTCTTTTTATTTTCTTACATGTATTGAGGTATTCATAACTATTTTTTTTTACTTATATCAATTATCTTGTAAACAATTGAAATAAATAAATAAATAAATAAATAAATAAATAAATAAACTGGGTGTCAGCCTTCAAGATCTTCTACTATCGCTTTGCATCTTTCGGCTGCCATAAGTAACGGGGGGAAGGGGAGGTAAGGATAAGTCTGGGAAGTGAGCTGGAGGTGTTACATTCTTCTGTTGTGTAAATGAGGGGGGGAGCATGGCTTTCTTTTCTCTGAGCAACTGCAACCCGTTATCAAAGTATGCCAAGGTCAACGGACAGAGGTCACATCATCACCTGAAGATGCCCACATGATCATATTCACAACTTCTAATTGGAAGTTTCATCTGAACTATTGGGTGTGGGATCACTTCCATCACTTTGTATATGTGAATTGTGTGCATAATTTCTCAGATTCAGAATTCTTTGGTTGCTTCCACTTCACTTTCAGTAAAAGATATCTTTTCTCGAAATTAAAGAGTCAAAGTATTTCTTTCCTGGATTTTGAATGGAGCTCCGCCTGACATTATTCTGAATCTCTGCTACCAGCCCACCCGGAAAGAATACCCAATTTTCTTCCGAGGGGGCCTGGACATCATGTCATCTTCAACTAGTGACCAGGAAGACCTGGGAGCCATTGGAGGGCAAGATTCTCTGCTGGTATCGGAAGCCCAATCGCTAGCAGAGCTCAGTCTGGAAGAGGATCCAGTGGTGAAGCCCAGATGGTCGGTGGGGGTTGGTTGGAAAGATCTGGAGAAGGACACACACACCCCCGGGGTCACAACTACTCACCAGCTTGGAAAAGAGGAGCCATGGGAAGAGAAGGAGAAGAGAGAACTCTCACTGAATCAAGCCAGGAAACTCCTTGATGAAGCCTTTTAACAACTCCAACCTGCACAAAGGTATGAAGGGGGAGGGGAAGTAGCCCCAGCCAGAAGAAGCAGAGCAGCCCCCTTTCCCATAAATCAACCCGATCCAGCAGCAGCCCCAGGGCCCTCAGCAGGAGGTGTGATTCCTAGAAGGCTAGGCTGCCTCCATTAGAAGTAAGATATGGGGGAAATCCCAAAACCTTGGGATTTTTCCTAGCCCAAGTTTGGAGCTATATGGAAGAATACGGGGAGGACTTTCCCTCAGAAGCAGCCAAAGTGAGGTGTGTTACCAGGGCCCTGGAGGGAACAGCTGCAGAGTGGATGGTGACCTTGCATAATGATAATGCTCCCCAGTTGCTGAACTATAACCTGTTCATGACTGCACCACATGCTAGGTTTGAGGACCCACTGGCAGAGTGCAAGGCCCGGATTAAGATGAAGACCATAAATCAGGGGCGGAGGTCAGTGGCTGACTACACTCTAGAATTCAGACAATTAACCGGTCATATCTGAGGCTGGTCCCAGGAAGCTCTGATAGAAGCATTTAAAGATGGTTTAAATGAAGATGTGTACCAGAGATGCATTGCTAGAAGAGACCCAAATGACTTACAGATGTGGTACTTGCTGGCAGAAGAAGTGGAAATTGATCTAACCCGAAGCAGATGGCGGCAAGGTTCTGGGTGGAGCAAGCCTTCCCCCCCACGTCCTCAAGAGGTTACCAAACCTCAGAGGGGAGGAGTGGCGGCAAGACCCAACCCCTCGGCCTGCTTTCGATGCGGGAAGGAAGGCCACCGGGCTGTGAACTGCAGAGTCAAGCTGGAACCAAAGGGGGCACCAAAAGAAGGGAAGAAACCTGAAAAGTCCCCAGCGAAGCCTCGCGAAGCAGCACTAAAGTTGAAAGAGATGGCAGAGGTCGCCCCTCCCACAGGAGAGGAATCAGAAACCCCAGTGACCCCTGAGGAGGATGGTTTCGACTTGGAAGACGACTTCCTGGTAAGTCCAAGCGTGGGCCCTATGACCATTCCGGTGAAGTTGAGGGTACCCAATTCAGGGGTCGAAGGGGAAATGTTAGCCCTGTTAGATTCTGGGTGCACAAGGTGTATAATCAACACGGAAGTAGTGAAGAAAATGGGCCTAAAACTAAAACCTTTGAAGATGCCCATTTCCTTTTGCCAACTAGATGGTTCAGTAGCTGGAGGTTACCCTGACTGTTTTGTCACGGAACCTAAAGAAATGATCATGGGAGAGCATGATGAGACTCTGCGTTTTATTGTGGTCCCTGGGATGGAGCAACCATTAATACTGGGATTGCCCTGGCTCCGGAAATGGAACCCCCAGGTTAACTGGAGAAAGGGTTTGTTGCGCATATGCACCAAGCAGCAACTGGGAAAAGAGGGCAGATCCCAGCCGAAGCCTCAGGACCCGATTGAAATAGCTTCCACAGGTACTGAGCCCGTGAAAGGGGAGGAGAAAATTCCCAAAGAGTATTGGGATTTAAAAGAAGTGTTCAGTGAGAAGGCTTCGGATGAGCTTCCGTCTCACTGGCCAACAGACTGTGCTGTTGAAATTTTGCCTGGGGTGAAGCTCCTGAAACCAAAGTTGTACTCAGTGACCCCATGGGAATTGGAAGAGCTAAGATTGTTTATAGATAAAAATCTGGAACGTGGTTTCATTCAACCTGCTAGGCCACGAGTAGCGGCCCCAGTGTTGTTCCGTGAAAAGAAAGATGGTTCCAAACGCTTGGTGGTGGATTACAGAAATTGGAACGCTATTTCTGTGGAAAAAGTGTACCCCCTTCCTTTGATGAAGGACATGTTGGCCCATCTAGCGAAGGGGAAGATTTTCACGAAGTTGGATTTGAGAGAAGCATACTACCGAATTCGAATTAAGGAAGGGGATGAGTGGAAGACCGCTTTTAACTGCCCGATGGGTTGCTTCCAATTCAACGTTCTTCCTTTTGGATTACAAGGGGCCCCAGCTGTATTCATGCAAATGATCAATCAAGTGTTACATGAACATTTATACAGGGGGGTTCTGGTTTATCTTGGTGATATCCTTATCTACATGGAAACTCTGGATGAACATGTGAAACTAGTGCGGTCGGTTCTACAGAAACTGTGTGCCGCTAAGTTGTATGCTAAATTGTCAAAGTGTGAACTCCACCAAGAAAAAATTGACTATTTGGGATATCGCATTTCATCTGAAAGCATAGAAATGGATCCAGAGAAGGTGTGTGCCGTTTTGGAATGGGTTCCACCAGGCACCAGAAAGCAACTTCAAAGCTTCTTGGGATTTGCAAATTTTTATCGGCAATTCATCCTGACGTTTGCTAACATAGCAATGCCCATATCAAATCTCTTAAAAACAAAAGGGGAGGTGAAGCCAAGGCCAGGAAAGCCTCTGGAGTGGTCCATGGAGTGCCAAGCAGGTTTTGAAAAGCTAAAACGACTATTTGCTGCAGAACCAGTGTTGAAGCACCTGGATATGGAAACTGCTTTCGTGATTCAAGCCAATGCAAGTAATGTGGCTATTGGAGCGGTGTTATTTCAAATCAACGAGAAAGGGACCTTACAGCCTTGTGTGTATACCTCCCATAAGCTGTCTGAAATGGAGAGAAGGTGGGCCGTCTGGGAGAAAGAAGCTTTTGCAGTTTGTTGGGCTTTACTGACCTGGAGACATTTCCTGGAAGGAGCAAAACACCCATTTGAGGTATGGACTGATCATAAGAATTTGGAAGCCTTAAAAATGCCCCGGAAACTGTCCCCTAAACAAGTTCGCTGGGCCCAGTACTTCAAGCGGTTCAATTTCTCATTGAAGTACATTCCAGGAGGGAAGAACTTCATGGCGGATGCTCTCTCTAGACTACCCCAATATAATAATATGCGCCAGGAGGTGATAAGCCCAATTGTCTCAACCAAACATCTAGCCGCCCCAGTGATCACCAGAGTCCAAAAGAAGAAACAAGAAGTGGATTTATCGAATGACCTAACCGAACAATTAAAAGAAGCTTTAAAACTGGACGAATGGTTCTTGGCTCATTCAAGTGACTATACAGTTAGAGATGGTTTGGCTTGGGTGGGGACCAAGTTGTATGTGCCACAGGTGCTGAGGGGCCAAATACTATAACAGGCTCATGATTCTAAAGCAGCTGGCCACTTTGGATTTGTGAAGACCTTACATCTGGTTAAGCGGCAATTCTGGTGGCCTACTTTAAAGAAGGACATTGAAGCTTATGGTAAGCCAGTAGGATTGTTACAAAATGTAACTAGACCAACGGCCCCCTGGAAGGAAATCTCTATGGACTTTATAGTAGAATTACCCAAAAGCAGTGGGAACACGGTCATCTGGGTAGTAACCGATTTGTTTTCCAAACAAGTACATTGCATACCTTGTTCCAAGATTCCATCTGCTAAAACACTGGTTAAACTGTTTATTTCACATATTTATAGGTTACATGGTGTTCCAGAACGCATAATCTCTGACAGAGGGGTCCAGTTTACCTCAAATTTTTGGAAAGAGTTCCTGAAGTTGATAGGCTCCGCCCAGGGTTTTAGCTCCGCCCACCACCCTCAAACCAATGGGGCCTGTGAGAGGACTAACTCAGTGTTAGAACAGTATCTTAGATGTTACATAAATTATCAACAAGATAACTGGTCCAACTTACTACCATTTGCCGAAGTGGCATATAACAACTCCGTACACAGTAGTACTGGATTTACTCCATTTAAAGTGGCTTCGGGACAAGATTTCGTACCCATACCTGAACTTCCTTGTGAAAAACCTAACATCCATTCATTGGATGAATGGATAACTCAACTCCAACTTAACTGGCCAGTGACACGCAAAGCATTAGACGAGGCCCATCAAGCTCATAAGAAGTTTGCAGACAAGAAAAGATCTCCACAGAAAGAATATAAAGTGGGCGACAAAGTTTTCCTGTCCACCAGATACCTGCAGACCACTCAAAAGTCAAAGAAACTTGGTCCTAAGTATGTTGGTCCTTTCAGAATTGAACGGATTATAAATCCTGTAACAGTCCAGCTGAACCTACCCAAAACTCTTCGACGAATTCATCCAGTTTTCCATGTTAGTTTCCTGAAGCCTGAACGTACTTCTCACTTAAGACCCATCCAGGCTGACCCTCCCATGCCAATACTGATTGAAGGTGAACAACATTTTGAAATTAAAGAAATTCTGGACTCTTGCAAATGGAGGGGTCAACTCCAGTATCTTGTAGCCTGGAAACATTTCCCTTCTTCACAAGCTGAATGGTTTAACGAAACCGACATTAAAGCCCCTAAGTTGGTCAAGGCATTTCATTCCAAGTATCCTGATAAGCCTTAGGATTGTATTCTTTTGTAATTGTTTTATGATTAATAATTGTCTTCATATTTTCTCCTCTCTCTCTTTTAGGACTGATGGTTTTCCTTTTTCTTAGAGGGCTGAATGTCAGCCTTCAAGATCTTCTACTATTGCTTTGCATCTTTCGGCTGCCATAAGTAACGGGGGGAAGAGGAGGTAGGGATAAGTCTGGGAAGTGAGCTGGAGGTGTTATATACTTCTGTTGTGTAAATGGGGGAGGAGCATACAATAGAGTTAGGTTTCTATTTCTCACTTGGCTTTCTTTTCTCTGCGCAACTGCAACCCGTTATCAAAGTATGCCAAGGTCAACGGACAGAGGCCTCATCATCACCTGAAGATGCCCACATGATCATATTCACAACTTCTAACTGGTAGTTTCATCTGAACTATTGGGGGTGGGATCACTTCCATCACTTTGTATATGTGAATTGCGTGCCTAATTTCTCAGATTCAGAATTCTTTGGTTGCTTCCACTTCACTTTCAGTAAAAGATATCTTTTCTCTCAATTAAAGAGTCTAAGTATTTCTTTCCTGGATTTTGAATGGAGCTCCACCTGACAAAGGGCTTGGCTAATCTAGTAAAGAGAAGGACCAGGGGAGACATGATAGCAGTCTTCCAATATTTGAGGGGCTGTCACAGAGAGAAAGGGGTCAAGCTATTTTCTAAAGCACCCGAAGGCCAGACAAGGAACAATGGATGGAAACTGAACAAGGAGAGATTTAACCTAGAAATAAGAGGTTTTCTGACATTGAGAACAATCAATCAATGGAACAGCTTGCCCTCAGAAGTTTTGGGAGCATCATCACTTGAGTCTTTCAAGAAGAGATTGGACTGCCATTTGTCAGAAATGGTGTAGGGTCTCCCACTTCGATGGGGGGTTGGACTAGATGACCTACAAGATCCCTTACAACTCTGATAAAAACTCTAATCTGTTATCTGTTATCCCAACATGAGGGATATGTTGCAACATGAGGGAACATTTTATCATGCTTGGTGGATGATGATAAAATATGTTGCATCAAGTACACATAGTGATATTGAGAATTTTAAAGATTAATATTCCATTGAAATTCCAAATCCTTTCCTGTTAAGAGAGAAAAATACACAGAAAAGAGTCATAGAAGGCTATCTCAAGATATAGTTACTGCGGGAGGTTATTATATGCACAAAGAGGGGTGGGGAAATTAGCATTACTCACTGTGAAGGAAACGTTGATGAAATTGACAGAACTTGCTGAAATGGTCAAATTGCCATCTATGATTAAAGAAAGGTCATGGAATGGATATGAACCAGGCTGTGGTTTGAAAAGATCCCATAAGAAACATTTTAAAGAACAGAAACAATAAGCAAACTTGTTTGTGTAAAAAAAAGAAATGATTTTGTGACCTATGTTTTCAATGATTAGAAAGAATAGGTTATAGAAAGAAGGAAATTATGATGGAGATTAGAATATTGGATTAGAGAGAGGTTTGATAAAAATGGTATGTATTATTGCCAAGAGGAAGATTAGTAGTCACTTGTCTCTTCCATTCTATTCCTTTTTCCTCTTTTCTAACAATGAGGATAATTAATCAGTGGAATGGCTTGAGTTCAGCAGTTATGGGTGCTCCATCACTGGTGGTTTTCAAGAAGAGATTGGACAACTATTTGTCTCAAATGGGATAGGATCTCCTGCTTGAGTAGGAAGTTAGACAAGAAGGCCTCTGAGGTCCCTTCTAACCCTTTATTTGGTTATTCTATTTTATTTTTGTTAGATCGCGGGAAAAGAGACTCGAGACTAGTGTGACTTCCAGCTCTTTATTCAGTTCCTAAGGTCTGTTCTAACCGCAGAGCCGCGGCAGCCTGTTTTATAATGGGTACGCGTGGCTCGCAGCCAATGTCAGCTCCTTAAATCTCCCGCTGATCCAGCAGGCCAATCACAAGGCGGCAATGGGAACCAATCAGGGTAGCGTTTCTGAACCAATCACCAAGCAGTATTTGCAGTCCAATTAGAAGAGGGTATTTCAAGTATGTTAAAATAGAGCACCCCTCCCCTCTTGGTTTAGTCCGACCTACATTATGTAGTCCCATAAGTTGGTGGGCTTTTTATGGTGTCTACTTGACCTGTGCAGTTCAGCTGCATTGTTGTCTTCGGCTGGTTCGGATAGGATCACTGTCTCTCCTGTTCTTCTTGGTGGAACCTCCTGGAAGGGTGAGTCAGCCCTGCTGCTCCCACCCAGTCTACCCGGGCTGGTTGAGTCGGCCTCTTCCAGGAGTGGCCTCGTGTTGGTTTTCCGCTGCCAGTTCCCTCAGTGTTCTCGGTGTTTCTTTCTATTGTTCGAGACCTTAGTTGGTCTATGTGTCTCTTCCAGCTTCTCCTGTCCTCCATTTCTAATCGGTATGACCGGGGTCCCATTATTTGGGTTATTCTAGCTGGTATCCAAAGTGGGTCTCCCGTAAAGTTTCTTGCATATACCAGATCCCCTGTTGTAAATGTGCGGTATTTACTGGAGGAGTCTGGTGGCTTTTGGGGGTTTTATGTTCGGTGTAATCTGTCCAGGTGTGAGCGTAGTTTTCTACCCATCAGGAGTTCTACTGGGCTTTTGTTAGTCGACTTGTTTGGCATTATATGTTGGATGGTTAGCATTTTATTGATTTTGTCTTGAATGTCTCCCGTGTCTATTTTATCTAATGCCTCTTTGGTATACCGAACCATACATTCCGCCTATCCATTTGTAGCCGGCTGAGCAGGCACTGATAGGGCATGTCGTATGCCCAGTTCGGTGAGGAATTTTTCAAATGACAGCATTGTAAATTGCGGCCCGTTGTTGGAGACTAACAAATCCAGTAACCCAAGTGCTGCAAAAAGTTTTCTTAGTTGTCTGATGACGGCTTCTGTCGTCATGGACTGCATGACTGTGACCTCCAGCCAATTGGAGTAAGCATCGACAATTATTAGAAATGTATATCCTTTTGTAGGTCCAGCAAAATCTATATGGATTCTCGACCAGGGGCCTCTAGGTGTCTCCCACTCAAGGGTAGGTGCAGGAGGGGGTGTAGGTCTGGATTTTTGGCATTTATTGCATGTTCCCACCCATATCTCAATGTCTTTGTCCATCCCATGCCACCAGACGTAACTCCTGGCCAGGGATTTCATTTTGACGATACCCGGGTGTCCCTCATGTAGCATGCACAGTACTTTTTCCTGCATTTTTTTTGGAATGACAACTCTATCCCCCCACAGTGTACATCCCTTCAATATCAATAGTTCAGTTTGTTGGTTTCGGAAGGGTTTAAATGTGTCGCTGTCATCAGTTTCCAGTCACCCTTTTCCTACCCAGTTTAAAATCCACACCAGTTGTCTGTCTCTTGCAGTCTCTTTTGCAATGTCTGACACGGTTATGGGTAGGTTTGGAAAGGTCTCTATTTGTAGTGCGGACGTGGTCAGTGCTGAGTTGTCTTCCAGATCAGGTAGGGGGAAATGGGTCAGGGAGTCAGCATGTGATATGCTTCTCTCCCATCTGGCAGTGTGTGGCTGAGTATGGCCCCGACACCAAATGGCGATGCGTCACAGGTCACTGTCAGTGGTAGGGTTTCACTGTATTGAATGAGTACCGATTCGGATGTGAGTAAAACTTTTATTCTTTGGAACACGGCTTCTTCCCATCGGCCCCAGGTCCAGGTAGCTGTCTTATCAAGTAGTCTATGCAATGGCTCCACCGTTGTTGCCTCCTGCGGCAAAGAGACATTATAAAAATTAATGAGTCCCAGAAATGCTTGTAGTTTTGTTTTGTTTGTGGTCTGGGGGCTTCTTTTATAGCTTTTATTTTCTTTTCGGTGGGGTGAATTCCTTCTTTGTCTGTTAGGTACCCCAGGAATTCGACTTTCTTGGTGGCTAGCTGGCATTTTTCTTTTTTTACTTTGAGTCCCACCTCTTTAAATCTTTGTAGGACTTCCCTGAGGCGGCTTTCCAATTGGTTTTTGTCCTTAGCGGATACCAGCACATCATTGAAATAAGGCACCACCCCTTTGATTCCCTGTAACAGATGTTCCATCAAGCTTTGGAATACCCTTGGGGCCACACTGACTCCAAATTGCAATCTTTTGCATTTAAATGCCCCCCTGTGAGTCACAATGGTTGTGCCTCCACTGTTTTGGAATTGATGGGCAATTGCTGGTATGCCTGAGTCAGGTCGAGCTTCACAAAGACTTTTCCTCCCCCTAACGAATGTAACAGATGTTGCACCACTGGAAAGGGGTATGCGCTTTGTTGTAGTGCGTGGTTGAGGGTGGCCTTATAGTCTCTGCAGATTCGCACAGACCCATCTGGCTTAATCGGGGTCACAATTGGGGTTTCCCACCATGCGTGGTCTATTTGTTCCAATACCCCTTGTGCGATGAGCTTATCCAATTGATCATCGATTTTTGGTTTGAGTGCGAAGGGGACTCGCCGTGCCTTTCACCGGATTGGTGCTATGTTTGGGTTCAAATTAAATGAAATGGGAGACCCTTGGTACTTGCCTAACTTCCCGTCAAATACGTCCTGGAAGTCCTTCATCAGGCTCTCCTCCCAGTCTGCCTCGGTGATGCTGTTTATGCTGGACACTTCGATCCCCAGAGGTGCAAACCATTCTAGCCCCAGCAGGGTTGGGCAATCCTTGTCCACTATTGTTAATGGGAGGATTTCTGAGTGTTCCTTGAAGGTTATTTGAAAATGCCCGACTCCCACTACGGGGATCCTGTTCCCTGGTAGTCCTTTAAGGTCAGTCTTTGGGTCTCTAGTTCTCTTCGCCTTATGCTGGGTATTAGTCATTTTATGGTGTCCCAGTATACCATAGACAGGTATGATCCGGAGTCCACTTCCATGTTGCACTGTCTGCCTTCCATGCTGACCTGTACGTGTACCTTTCGGGCATCTGTCGCACTCGAAAGCCCAATGTTAATTGTTTGGTGGGTCTCTTCTTTCCAGTAGGATTTGCTGGGCCACTTATTTCTGCTTTCACAGCTCCAGCGGCTCCCTGCCTGTCTGTCTCTGGTCCTGGGGGGGGGGTGCTGTCTCATCGCCTAGGGCTGTAGCTCTTTTTATTTCAGCAGACCCTAGCAGTGCTGGCAAATAGTGTCTAGGAAATGACACTCGGAGCGGGGGTGGTTTGCTCTGCACCCGGTGCATTGGAACCCCAACTTATGTTCTCTCTTTTCCTGTCTGTACCTTGCCAACTGGACTCTATGTATTTCTTCCTCCTCCTCGTCGGTCTCAGATAAGGACTCGACGTCCTCATGGTGCGCAGGACTGGTAATGGTCTTTTGGTTGCCCTCTGGCTTCCTCTCTCGGAGTTAGCTTATTTCTGCCGGTATTTGCTGGGTCGCCGCATTCATTTTCTGCATGGTTGCTGCTGACTTCTTTGCAGCTTCAGCTGCAGTGGCCTCGGCGATGGCCTCGTTGACTGTGATGTTTGGTCAGGTCAGTAGTTGACTCTGTAATGTGAGATCCCTCAGTCTTAGGACCACGCGGTCTCCCATGGCTTTGTCCATATTGAAAAACTCAAATGCACCACCAATGCCCCTCAGAGTTGCCACGAATTCCCCAACACTCTCATCTTCTCTCTGGTCTCTTTTATACAATTTGTGTCTCCTGATAAGGTTGGAGACGCCTGGTGCATAATGGGCTCTCAGTAGTCAGTCCAGCTCTGGCCATGCCAACTGTTTAATATCCTGAAGTTTGGCCAATGCTTTGGCCATTTTGAACACTGTGGGCCCACAGTGCGTCAGGAACACGGCTCTCTTCCTTTTATCGATGATCCCTTGCAGGTCGTTGCTCTCAAGGAAAATGAGGAAGCGTTCGAAATACGATTTCCAGTCTTCTGTCGTGGGGTCGAATGGTGCAGGTGCTGAATTGCGGCCAGCCATCTTGTCAGTTGGTCAGTCCTCATTGCCATGTGCTCGACTGGTCTCCTTTGTCTCAGAATCCCACCCTCGTCACCAGTGTTAGATCGCAGGAAAGAGACTTGAGACCAGTGTGACTTCCAATTCTTATTTTAGTTCCTAAAGTCTGTTCTAACCGCGGAGCTGTGGCAGCCTCTTTTATAGTGGCTGTTCGCAGCTCTCAGCCAATGACGGCTCCTTAAATCTCCTGCCAAACCAGCGGGCCAATCACAAGGCGTCAATGGGAAACAATCAGGATAGCATTTCTGAACCAATCACCAAGCAGTATTTGCGGTCCAATCAGAAGATGGTATTTCAAGTATGTTAATATAGAACAATTTTTACTATATTTTTCATTGAATTTCAGCCCATGTCACACTGCCCAACGGATGCAAAAAGGACACAACGGATGAGCAAAATGTTCCATCCATTGTTATCCGCTCTCAAAAGGGGCAAAAATTTGAATAACCGGAGTGGATAAGATGGACGCAGGGAGGACGCAGGGCGGATGCAAAGCGGAAGCGGAACGGAAGCCCAGCGGATGGAAGCAGATGGGAGCGGGTGGCACATCCGCTAGGCTTCCGGGGGGGCCTCAGCAAAGCGGACACGGAACAGATACAGTGGATGCAGAACGGAAGCCGAACGGATGAAGCGGATGCACAGCGGATGCACAGCAGAAGCCTAGCAGATGCCGAGCGTTAATTGCGCATGCGGGGAGGATGCATTGCATCAGCCCCGTGGATATAACGGAAGCAGCTCAGAAGCAGGTTGCCATTCAGAGGAAAGACTTGCTGCCGGACGGATTGGCTGCCTTGCCTGCCCTGCCTGCATGTCTGCCTGCCAGCCTTGCTGCCAGCCTTGCTGCCAGTCTTGGTGCCAGCCTTGCTGCCAGCTGGTCTGCCTGCCAGCCTTGCTGCCTGCCTTCCTGCCAGCCTTGGTTCATGTCTGCCTGCAAGCCTTGCTGCCAGCCTTGGTTCCTGCAAGCCTCCCTGCCAGCCAGCAACCCCACAACCATGCGGAAGCACAGCAAGCCTCAGCCATCTGCTGCCAGACCTGGCAAGAGGGACAGGGCTACCATCCCACCCCCTGGCCCTCACTCTGGTTCTGCTGGGGCTTCTGCAGCACGGTTTCGCTCTTCTTGGGCTGGCGCTTCTGCTGCTTCTGCTTCTGGAGGAGCTGATGAAAAGCACTCCAGCACCAGTCACCTCCACAGCACCTGGATCCTTCACCCCTGAGACTGAGCGACCAAGAGGAGTGCCAGAGACTCTTTTTTGTTTTATAGCTTGTTGTTAATAAAGTCTATTTATGATTCACACACTTGCTTCATTTCTTTTTTTTAATAAAGTCTTGGTGGAAACTTTTAGAAATGGTTTAAGCCTTTGCATGCTTGTGGGATGGGTAAGGATAGCTTTGGGATGGGTTAGGATACCTGTGGGATGGGTAATAGCTCTGGGATGAGTTAGGATAGCAGTGGGATAGATAAACCTCCAGTGCAAGCATAGTGGGACTGTATGGTCCACCCTCCCAGGTGCCACACCTATGCCCCTTTATTATCAATAATAATGTAATAATTATCCACACATGTCAACATCAACACAACTCTTTATTAAACGCCCTGTTCATTGTAGGCCAATCAAACATACATGGCCCAATCTCATCTGTGTGATGAGACAGGCTCAAGGAAGCATCCATTAAGCATTTACCATCCTGTCTTGCCACTCCACTGTTCCAGCTGGGGAGTTGCACCAGTGTCTCAGGAGGTTACGCTGCTTCTTCGCCTCACGTGAGGCTCTGTAGGGGCCTTGCACATCCTGAGTGTCTATCAGGTTTCGCCCTTGCCTCCATTCCCCAGGCTCCATGTCCCCATTGCCTTGTTGGAGGTCCACGAGCCTATTCTGCAAGACTGGGTAGCGGGTGCGCATGAGATTGTGCAGGATGCAGCAAGCTTCCACGATCCTCCTCATGGTCTCTGGGCTATGCTGCATGTTGGTGAGAAGTACCTGGAACCTGTTGGCCAGGATGCCAAAGGCATTCTCCACCAACCGTCTTGCCCTGAACAGCCTGTAGTTGAAGTTCCTCTCTTCACAGGTGAGGCATTTGGAGGTGTAGGGCTTCATGAGGTAGGTTGTGAGGGAGAAGGCGTCATCCCCCTCGATGAAGTAGGGCACATCTTGCTTGTCGTTGGGCAGTGGGTCTGGATCTGGGAAGCCCACCATGAGGTTGCCTTCCAGCCCCTCCTTGAGGTCACTGGCGTTGTATACCTGGGCATCTGAAAATGACCCATTGTCTGAAGCATCGATGTATGTGAACTTATAGTCAGCATAGACCATGGCGAAGAGGATGATGCTGAAGAAGCACTTGTAGTTGTGATAAGTGGACCCCGACTTGGCTGGAGCTTTGCAGGCCACGTGCTTGCCATCTATGGTTCCGACGGTGTGGGGGAAGTTCCACTTCTGATACCACTGTTCTGCAACTTTCTTCCATCCTTCTTCAGTGGAGGGGTACTGGAGGAGCTCCTCCTTGTATTCTTCGATGATGGCCTGCACCACTTCTCTGACCACAATGCTGATGGTGTTGGGTGGCACCCTCCAGCCATACTGCATGCTCCTGTAGGAGGTCCCTGAGGCCAGGTGGCGCAGAGTGAGTGTCACCTTGAGCCCAGGTTCCAGGCTTGGCCGGAAGTTGGTGTTTGTCTTGGTCAACCTGGGTGTCAGCCGCTGCACAAGTTCGTCAAACATGGCTGGAGGCATCCTCATGAAGTTCTGGAACGCCCGAATATCTTTGCTCCTGAGCTCCACCATCAGCTTGTTGTACAGTCCGTCCTCTGCTCTTCTGGTGAACCATCTTCGGACCCAGACTCTTTTTGGCTGCCTCTTTTTCTTCTCGCAGTAGTGTTCACAGAGCCTGCAGATGGCTTCGCACTGTTGCAGAATGATGGTGGCTGCCGAAAGGACTTTGTTACAATCCACGGTGGACATGACTGGATGCTGTGGAAGAGGAAGAGTCAGATGAAGGCTGCAGAGGTCTGCACAGCTTGGCTGCTGTTCTGAAAGTGAGATGCAGGCGAGTTGCTCCCCCTTTTTATAGGCAGTACAGGTGTCTCTTTGCATCCTCTAGGCATCCTCTAGGCATCCTGCAGACATCCTTAATATCCGAGATAGGTCCCCTCTGTGAACGTTTTTTCCGTTTTAAACGCTTTGTTTCCGTGCTGCATCCATTCTACATCCGTTCTGCGTCCATTCCGCTTCCTCCCTGCGTCCGGGTGGATGCGAGTTGCGCGGATGCGTAGCGGATGCCTTGTGGATATAGCGGATGCGTAACGGATGTGTAGCAGATGCGTAGCGGATGCGTAGCGGATGCAGAATGGACACATTGGATACATTTTCCGCGCAAAAGTTTTGGGCAGCCCAAAACTTTCTGAGCAGATGAAACGTCAATAGACAGATGCTGGACGGATAGAGAGGAAGCAAAACGGAGGCAGTGAGTACATCGCATTTTCCAATGGATGGCCAGCTTTTTTATCCATTTCACATCCTCTTTGCATCCGTTGGTTCAGTGTGACATGGGCTTTACTTATTGTATAATATAAAAACTTTGAATAAAAACTATTTTAAAAAGAAGTCAGTGTGATCCAAGAAATTGGACATGACTTCTGTGACTTAGAAGTGGAAAAAAATGAAAGGAATAATGCCTTCAGAACTGGAAATGGAGGGAATGCACTTCCACCTCACAGTGAATTACTTCCATTATAGTTTGAATAAAGGGAGGGTTGTTGAAAAAGAATGGCAAAACTGATTGTGTCCTACAGTGAGGACCATGTTTACGAGATGGTCTCCTGGTTTGTAATACTCCATGATCTTGTTTCTTTTTGCTGTTCCAAACTCAGGGGGCATTTGGGTCTCAGCTCCCCATAGTTTGCCTAGGGCAAAAGCATCAGCTTTATCAAAAGTAAAAGCAGGAAGACCATTCCACAATTCATAACCTTTTTAAAGCAACAAGAATCAGAGGAATCCCAAGTACTCTTACAATGTGAAAATTGTCGCTTGCTGTCCTGATTCAGAGTCTAGACAACAGTCAGCTGTAAAGGGGAGAAAACAATATTCAATAGCATCGCCCCTGACTGTCTTATGACAAATGCTGAGCATGAATAGAGGCATTTATCCTTTTGCTGATGCAACGTTCCTTGTCTCTTGCTCCAGTCTGATGTTTACAGGAAGGCAGTAGCAGAAGTATCAGTGTAATGATAATTATGGTGAGAAGCAACATGTCCTTTGAGGGATCCTCAGCTTGGTCTGTGGCTCCATATACAGAAGTGCAATTGGGGAAAAAAACATGTTTGTGAAAACAGGCTAGTAAGATCACACCTGGACTACTGCAACCAGCTTTGGTCCCCATACTACTTAAAGATCTTGAGACTTTGGAAAAAGTTCAGAGAGGAGCCACTAAGATGATCAAAGGCCTAGAGACTAAAACCATATGAAGAACGGCTGCAAGTTTGGGGGTCTGGCTAATCTAAAGAAAAGAAGGGGTGACATGATGGCAGTATTCCGATATTCCAGAGGCTGCCACAAAGAAAATGGAGTCAAATTATTCTCCAAAGCACCAGAAGTCAGGACAAGAAACAATGGATAGAAGCTTACCAAGGAGGGAAGCAACCTGGAATTAAGGAGAAACTTCCCAACAGTGAGGACAATTAACTGGTGGAACAGCTTACCTTTGGAAGTTCTGGGTGCTTCATCACTGGAGGTTTTTAAGCAGAGACTAGGCCAGGGGTGTCAAACTCAATTTCATTGAGGGCCACATCAGGGTTGTGGTTTGACCCCAGGGGGCCAGAGTGGGCATATCCAGCTTAACGTTATTCCTATCGTGGGCACCTGTGGTGGCCCAAGTGGTCTGCCAGCTAAAACAGGCTCCAAGCTCCATTTTCAGCTGCCATGGCCTCCTGCAACCCTCTGCCAGCAAAAATGGAGCTTGGGAGGGCCTAAACCTCGGGACACTGTTCTGCACAGTTTGTTTTCCCTCTTGGGATATATCCATAAAGTGATGCTAGATAGTATTACTTCAACCCTGAGGCAATTCACTTATTGGTTTTAACATCTAGAGAGATGGCTAGGAGGTGTAATTCAAACCTCTGGAGTTTGATACATCTGTACTATAAGGAGACCCAGTTCTATTGTTCCTTCCCTTCAAAGAAACAGCAACACCTCTGAATACTGCTCAATGTTAAGATGGAGGTATATTTTTTATTTTCTGTTCTACTATATACATGCTAGTCGTTTCCAGCTCTAGGGTGCAGTGCTCATCTCCATTACAAAGCTGAAGAGCCAGCACTGTCTGAAGACATCTCTGTGGTCATGTGGCATGACTAAATGCTGACAGTGAATGGAATGCTGTTACCTTCCCACCAAAGTGGTCCCTATTTTTCTACTTGCATTTTTACATGCTTTTGAACTGCTAGGTTGGCAGAAGCTGGGATGAGTAATGGGAGCTCACTCCATTACACAGTGCTAGGGATTTGAACCACCAAATTGCCTATCTTTCTGATCGACAAGCTCAGCGCCTTAGCCACTGAGCCATCGCATCCCCTATCTGTTCTACTAGATATGCATATATTGATTTTAAGATTGAACTGAACTGCAAGTTACCACAGCGTTAAGCAAAGTATTACTTGACAACTCATTATTTTCCTTCTCTCAGAGTGCTTGCAGCACAAGCCAGGAGTACAACATACCACACAGAGGCTTTATCTTTTAAGAATGGTTTATATGCAAGACAGCTATATACATACATATAAGTGTTAGGCACATACCAGGCAAGCAAGCAATCTTCATTACTCTGCACAGAGAATTACAATGGAAATAGAACACGAGGAGAGAGAGATACACTCTCTCATGGCCGCCTTTAATATAAACAGCTTCTTAAAGTGGCAATAAGCCTGCTAACTCATTCTCATTGCATCAGCATTTACAGTAGTCTTACAGCAGCTGGTCAGCTATTAAATCTTCAATATCTTAACACTTTCTGCATTCTCCAGTCACTCTGCTTATAGGAAGACATTTGTAAAGAACAGAGGTGACAATTGCCTGACCAAAGGTTACTATGATAGTTATAAATGTGCACCAGATGTAAAGTGCCCAAATGGAGATGAAGTGACCATGAGACACTTTAATGGTCTTAAATGCAAGAGTGTGCCTTTTCCACGATACAAGCAGTGCAAGAGGGGAAGAAGAAAACAAAGTCTGGATGGAACAGGCCATAAAGGTAACAGAGGAGAGGGATGTCCTAAAGACACAAAAGAAGCAGAGGATCTCAAGAGAGTCTGAAAGTTTCTGCTGTAGAAACCATTAGAAGCTTAAAAGTCAGCCAAGAGCTCTGCCCAGCACCTGATTACCTCTATCTATTGCAGAATGAGTTTGGGCCAGCTGAGACAGTTCTTAGCTGCATCTTCGGTTTGAACAAATGTATTAGAAGAGACGCAAAAGGCTGCCTGAGTATATCAGATGCTTGAGCAGCAGGGGTGGTATTCTACCAGTTCAGCCATTTCAGCCAAACCGGTAGCTCCGAGGATCATCTGTGAGTGAACTGGTTCACCTGCCTGCCTGCCCCAGCTCTATACTGACCTTTATTTCCTGGTTTTGAAGCTCAGTTGCTTCGTGCAGTACAGCGGATTGCTGCATGTCTGTTGAAGTCACAGGGAGAGTACAGGATTGCAGGTGGTCAGGAGTAAACCCTCTGCGTGTGCACAAAATGTACGTTTGGCACAAGCACGTGCAAAGCGCACCCACCAAGCCATGCCCACAGAACCAGTGGTAAAAGAAGTTGAATTCCACCACTGTTGAGCAGTCTGTTACATTAGATCATAATGAGGAAAGGAATGGAGTCGGCTTGATGTCCAACAGTTTGGGTCAGCTCCACCGGTATAACAGACCCAGGAAATCCTGGGAATCAGTTCAAGCACAGTAGACTGAACAGAGTGAAAAGGCTTTTGACCAACTGAAAATGAGCTAGAACAATGTCCCTGTTTTGGCTTACACAGATCCAACATAGCTCTAAGAGCAACAAGTCAATGCTAGCCAGGATGGCCTTGGAAGGGTGTTGTGTGCTGCAGCAGCCAGAAAAGCTAATACAATCCTTGATTGTATAAAGAGAGGCATAGAATCAAAATTAGGTGAGGTATTTGCACTGCTTTATAAAGGGAAGTGGTGGCTCAATGGCTAAGATGCTGAGCTTGTTGATTAGAAAGATTGGCAGTTCAGCAGTTCGAATCCCTAGCGGCGCATAACAGATTGAGCTCCTGTTACTTGTCCTAGCTTCTGCCAATCTAGCAGTTTGAAAGCATGTAAAAACACAGGTAGAAAAATAGGGACCACTTTGATGGGAAGGTAACAGCGCTCCATGCGCCTTTGGCATTTAGTCATGCTGGCCACATGACCATGGAGGCATCTTCGGACAGTGCTGGCTCTTCAGCTTTGGAAAGGAGATGAGCACCACACCCTAGAGCTGGAAATGACCAGCAAGTATGTGTGAGGGGAACCTTTACCTTTTATAAAGCCTTAGTAAGGCCACACCTGGAATACTGCATCCAGTTTTGGTTACCATATTACAAAAAAGATGTTGATATTTGAGGAATAGTGCAAAGAGCAACTAAGATGATTAAAGGCAAAACATATGAAGAATGGTTGCAGGAATTGGGTGGCCAGTCTAGAGAAAAGAAGGACTAAGGGTAACATGATAGCAGTATTCCAGCATTTGAGGGGCTGCCACACAGAAGAGAGGGTCAATTTGTTTTCCAAAACACAAGTGTCAGTGTTCCAAGTAACAACTTCCAAAACAGACAATTCCGAGACAATCATTTCCTCAAAGTTCCCTTTGTTTTAGTTTACTTTATTGTCACTGAACCTCATACAATGAAATCAAACACCATCTTCAGTACACATCATGACCATGAAAATAAACACAAACACACTGTCAGCATTCCAGCAACCCTCCATTCCAATCAGTAACTCCAAGACAAGCATAATCTCAAAAGTACCTTTATTAGAATAGCATTTGGCACATCCATGGAATCTCAAAACTAAAAGTTTTCCGGACTTCCCACAATGTCCCAAACTACAAACCATCCCCTTTTTGCCATCATCACATCACATGGACCAATCACATTCCATCCAATGTGGAACTAACAAAATAGTTTTATTTTGTCTACTTAGAACTACTCAATTGAAATCACCCCCTCCCACTTTCTCAGGCTATGTGGCAACATGAAATATGGCTTCCAAAGCTGACACATATATCCTTCACAGTCCACACATTGAATTGAAAACCCCCAACACCACACCAACACTGCACTATACAGTAGAATTCAACAGAGCTACTGCCCTAGGACAGAATCTGTTTTTCAGCCTATTTGTCCTTGTTTTTATTATTCTGTACCATCTGCTAGATGGTAATAGTTCAAAAAAAGGGTGCCCAGGATGGGTCTTTGAGAATGTTTTGAACTTTCTTAAGGCAGTGGGAGCTATAAAGCTCTTCCAAAGAGGGGAGAGGGCAACCAAAGATCTTCTGGGCAATGATGTTAACCTATCTTCCGCTGTGCAATTGGCAAACTATACAGAGGTGCAGTAAATTATCATACTCTGTATGGTGCAGCAGTAGAAGGTCACCAGCAGTTTTTCATTCAGTTGTTGTTTTCTGAGAAGTCTCAGGTAGTGTAATCTCTGCTGGGCCCTTTTGACCAGTGCTGCAATGTAAGTACCCCAGGTCAGGTCCTCTTTTTTTTTTTATTAAGAATTTTATTAATTTTCTACAAACAGACATAACATACAAAACATTAAAAACATCTACTCTCATATATACTTCCGGTGTGTCGGTTGGTTCATCAGTTTTGTGCATTCATTTTATAGTCTCAATTACAGTTATATTACATAACCACTCATA
>BLBF01000154.1:156872-203599 GCA_015471245.1 Laticauda colubrina | reverse complement strand
GAGCAAGCTGTAGCCTTGCTACTTTTATATGGTTTTCATAACCACACCCACAATTGCTATTTTACAGTTAAAGCTGCATACACTAACTATGATTCATAGTTAGTATTTCACCTAAAACAGTTAGGGTGAACAATGTTATCCCTAACAGCACCAAAGGAAGGAAAGAAACCTGAGAAGCCCCCAGCGAAGCCCCGTGAAACAGTACTAAAGTCGAAATAGACAGCAGAGGTCGCCCCTCCCACAGGAGAGGAATCAGAAGCCCCAGTGACCCCTGAGGAGGAGGATTCTGACTCGGAAGACGACTTCCTGGCAAGTCCAAGCATGGGCCCAATGACCATTCCGGTGAAGTTGAGGGTACCCAATTCAGGGGTCGAAGGGGAAATGCTAGCCCTGTTAGATTCTGGGTGCACCAGGTGTAAAATCAACACGGAAATAGTGAAGAAAATGGGCCTAAAGCTAAAACCTTTGAAGATGCCCATTTCCTTTTGCCAACTAGATGGATCATTGGCTGGAGGTTGCCCCACCCGTTTTGTCACGGAACCTATAGAAATGATCATGGGAGAGCATGATGAGACCCTGCGTTTTATTGTGGTCCCTGGGATGGAGCAACCATTAATACTGGGATTGCCCTGGCTCCAGAAATGGAACCCCCAGGTTAACTGGAGAAAGGGGTTGTTGCGCATACACACAAAGCAGCGACCGAGAGGAGGGGCCAGATCCCAGCCGAAGCCTGAGAACCTAATTGAAATAGCTTCCACAGGTACTGAGCCCGTGAACATTGAGGAGAAAATTCCCAAAGGGTATTGGGATTTAAAAGAAGTGTTCAGTGAGAAGGCCTTGGATGAGCTTCCGCCTCATCAGCCAACAGACTGTGCTGTTGAGATTTTGCCTGGGGTGAAGCTCCCGAAGCCAAAGTTGTACTCAGTGACCCCACGGGAATTGGAAGAGCTAAGATTGTTTACAGATAAAAATCTGGAACGTGGTTTCATTCAACCTGCTAGACCCTGAGTAGCGGCCCCAGTGTTGTTCCGGGAAAAGAAAGATGGTTCCAAACGCTTGGTGGTGGATTACAGAAATTTGAACGCTATTTCTGTGGAAAACGTGTACCCCCTTCCTTTGATGAAGGACATGTTGGCCCATTTAGCGAAGGGAAAGATTTTCACGAAGTTGGATTTGAGAGAAGCATATACTGAATTTGAATTAAGGAAGGGGATGAGTGGAAGACCGCTTTTAACTGCCCGATGGGTTGCTTCAATTCAACGTTCTTCCTTTTGGTTTACAAGGGGCCCCAGCTGTATTCATGCAAATGATCAATCAAGTGTTACATGAACATTTATACAGGGGGTTCTGGTTTATCTTGATGATATCCTTATCTACATGGAAACTCTGGATGAACATGTGAAGTTAGTGCGGTCGGTTCTACAAAAACTGTGTGCCGCTGAGTTGTATGCTAAATTGTCAAAGTGTGAATTCCACCAAGACAAAATTGACTATTTGGGATATCGCATTTCATCTGAAGGTATAGAGGTGGATCCAGAGAAGGTGCATGCCATTCTGGAATGGGTTCCACCACGCACCAGAAAACAACTTCAAAGCTTTTGGGGATTTGCAAATTTTTACCGGCAATTCATCCCGACGTTTGCTAAGATAGCAATGCCCATCACAAATCTCTTGAAAACAAAAGGGGAGGTGAAGTCAAGGCCAGGAAAGCCGCTGGAGTGGTCCATGGAGTGCCAAGCCGCTTTTGAAAAGTTAAAACGACTGTTTGCTGCAGAACCAGTGCTGAAGCACCTGGATATGGACACTCCTTTCGTGATTCAAGCCGATGCAAGTGATGTGGCTATTTTAGCGGTATTACTTCAAGCCAACGAGAAAGGGACCTTACAGCCTTGTGCGTATACCTACCATAATCTGTCTGAAACAGAGAGAATATGGGCCGTCTGGGAGAAAGAAGCTTTTGCAGTTCGTTGGGCCTTGCTGACCTGGAGACATTTTCTGGAAGGAGCAAAACACCTATTTGAGGTATGGACTGATCATAAAAATTTGAAAGCCTTAAAAATGCCCCAGAAACTGTCCCCTAAACAAGTTCGCTGGGCCCAGTACTTCAAGCGATTCAATTTCTCCTTGAAGTACATTCCAGGTGGGAAGAACTTCATGGTGGATGCTCTCTCTAGACTACCCCAATATAATAGTATGCGCCAGGAGGTGATAAGCCCAATTGTCTTAGCCAAACATCTAGCTACCCCAGTGATCACCAGAGCCCAAAGGAAGAACCAAGAAGTGGTTTTATCGAATGACCTTACCAAACAATTAAAAGAAGCTTTAAAACTGGACGAATGGTTCCTGGCTCATTCAAGTGACTATACAATTAGAGATGGCTTGGCTTGGGTGGGGGCCAAGTTGTATGTACCACAGGTGCTGAGGGGCCAAATACTACAACAGGCTCATGATTCTAAAGCAGCTGGCCACTTCGGATTTGTGAAGACCTTACATCTGGTTAAGCGGCAATTCTGGTGGCCTACTTTAAAGAAGGACATTGAAGCTTATGTAAAGCCAAATTTGTTCTCTATCTTTTTTGTAATGGGTTTGTATTTGTGCAAGGGGCCACCTTTCCTTGCATTTGTATTTGGTTCCTATTTTTAAGTTCTGCACTATCATATAGTAAGTCTTTATACCTAACAATATTTTCATAATCCAGTATATTTGGATGTGTAGCCACTTCCAATGTAGATAGCCACAAATGGGACGTTTAAGTAATGGCTTTTTAAAATCTTTTCCCAGATATTAAACAACACATTTCTTACATGGTGCCTTTGGAAATATGAACGTTGTTTAGCTTTTCCATCCCACATTAAAGCGTGCCAGCCACGTTTGAGATAAAAAACCTCTAATACTAATAACCTTCTATTTTCCAATTTAACCCAATCTTTAAGCCAATTTACTAAAGCAGCATTGTAATATAATTCAAAATCTAGGAGGCCAAATCCTCCTTTTTTCCTTGCATTTTGTAATAATTTATACTTCACTCTGGATTTTTTCCTCTGCCATATACATTTTGATATACATTTGTTTAATTCTCCAAAAAAATTCTTCTCCAACTTGACTGGCACTGTTTGAAACAAGAACAGCAATTTTGGCAAAACATTCATTTTTACTATCGAAATACATCCCAATAACGACAACTGCAATTTGACCCAATTGTCTAAATCTTTAGCTATTTGCATTATTAACTTATCATAATTATCTTTTTTAATTGACAAACATCTAATGGTTAACCAAATCTCTAGGTATTTTACTTTATTTTCCACCTGCATACCTAATTTATTTGCAAGTTCTGCCTTCCCGTCCTTTGTACAGTTTTTTGTTAACACTTTTGTTTTTTCTTTGTTAATTTTTAACCACCTTTCCATATTCTTCTATTTCTCTTAGTAATATAGGGCTCCTTTCTAAGGTTTCTTCTAATATGAATGCTGTATCATTGGCGAATGCCTGAAGCTTATATTCCTCTTTTTTAATTTTTCGTCCTCTAATCTCTTGGTTTTGCCTAATTTGTACTAAAAGAGTCTCTTCTGCCAATATATACAATAGGGGAGCTAGGGGGCAGCCTTGTCTTACTCCTTTATTTATCTTTATGGTATCTGTATTTTCCCCATTTATTAATATTTTTTCAGTTTGCATGTTATAAATTGTCTTAATAAATCCTATAAAATTTTCACCAAATTTCATGTCTGTCAATTGTTTAATAAGAAAATTCCAATTTAGATTGTTGAATGCCTTCTGGACATCCAAAAATATCAATGCCATGGTTTTGGTTATGTGTACTTCACAATATTCTAATATATCAATCATAGTTCTTGTATTTGTTTTTATTTGTCGATGGGGGAGGAAGCCATTCTGATCAGCATGGATAGTTCTACTTAGTACTCTCTTTAATCTTTCCACCAATATTGTGGTGGATATTTTATAATCTACATTTAAAAGTGATATTGGTCTGTAGTTTTGAATTTTTTGTGGGTCTGATTGTTCTTTATAAATAAGGGATATATATGCTTCTTTCCATCATTTAGGCATGTTAGCCTTCTCCAAGGCTTCATTGTACAGGTCCACCAATGTCTCCTCTATTATCGCTTGTAATTCCTAATAGAATTCCGAAGGGATTCCATCTGAGCCAGGGGTCTTATTTGCTTTTTGTGCTCCAATTGCCCTCCTAATTTTTTTGATAAAGATTTTATTATTCAAATTCTGTTTCTCTTCATCAGTAATTTCAGGCAAGTTCTTTTCATTCAAATATTGATCAATAGAGTTTTTGGCTATTTCTTCTTGTTTATACAATTTCATAAAAAACTCCTGAGCAATTTCTTTCTTTTCTTGGGTCTGCATACAAAATTTCCCTTCCTGATCTTGGAGATATAGTTATATAACCCACTATTCAACTCCCAGAATAAGTAAACTCTGTTGTCTTGCCCTTCGACTACTCTGCATTTCCTCTTGGATCCTCTTGGATTTCTTTAAAGCTAATATTTTGGAATTGATCTGACTCCAAATATAACAAAATTTTCTTAATTGTTCTTTCAGATCAGTTTTCAATACTTTTCAGAGTCACTGCATGATAAAAGTCAATTGCCCTTTTATCACCGGCTTTTACCCCCAAAAGGCATCCTCTACCCAGCAATTGTCCAACTGCTCCTCCATTTCAGATGGACCTTGATTGGTCTTTTTGCTTCAGACACAGAAAATGGAGATAATTTTATGAGGACTTTGACTCTTTTTCTTGTCAAGAATGGAATCTGTGTGGTTCTGTCACAGCAATTCTCAACAACTGGAAAAACAGGACACATCAGGGAAGGCCTTTCTAAATGGATGCAAGTTAATGTCTTTCTTCACTACATAGAATTTGGTGCTGTTTTGGACAGAATTCTTCCTTTCCATTAACATTTACGTGTTTGCCAGGACCCATTGAAGGGAAAGTCTGGATCACAACACTCACTGATCTATTTCCACTGAAAAATGATGTACATCTCAAATATATTAATAGTATCTGGACTGTTGCTTTAGATGAAAAAAAAACAGCCCCCAAAGGATGCCTTTAAACTCCATTTCTATGTGAAACCACCCTTGGGAGACGAATCATTTCTTTGTTTTTTTTCAAAGCACTTCTTTTCTGTCAAAGGCCGGAAAAGATGCATTGAGAAAGCACCACTGGACACCCAAAAGAAAAAGAACATGATGGCAGTCTGGAACGACCACCATTTTTACAGTGCCATTAATGCTCTGGCTCATGCCTTGAATGCTGCGTATTCCTCCAGATCCAGGTGGAGAAAGAAGGGGAAAGAAAGGTTTGAGGCTCCAAGACTACAGTTGTGGGAGGTAAGTTGTGGGGGACCGCACAAGGATCCATTCTACTTTTCCTTTGAAGAGGGGAACTACAACATTCTAGTTGTGTTTGTTGTTGTTAGTCATGAAGTTGTGTCTGATGCATTGTGACCCCATGGACAATGTTCCTCTAGGGCTTCCTGTCCTCCACCATCCCCTGGAGTCCATTTAAGCTCACACTGACTTCTTCAGTGACTCCATCCAGCCACTTCATTCTCTGCTGTCCTCTTCTTCTTTTGCCCTCAATCATTCCTTGCATTAGTCTCTTCTCCAGTGAGTCCAGTTGTGCTACAGAATGCTGAAAGGTTTGGCCAATCTAATTGCTTAGACCAGGGGTCTCCAAACATGACAGCTTTAAGATTTGTGGACTTCAACTCTCAGAATTCTTCTTCCAGTCTTGTTAGCTCAGGAATTCTGGGAGTTGAAGCCAACAAATCTTAAATTGGCCAAGTTTAAAGACCCTTGACTTAGACGATAATGTTCACAAAAACAAGAACTATGACACATATTGTTTGATAATAAACACTGCTAATATTTTAAAGGTGTGCATTTTTAAATAAGTTCCTGTACAATTAACGTTATAGAATTTTACCTTCATACATTTGAAAGAATCTTCAAGTCAACCTAGCTCAGCCTCTCATCTTTAGATGAATCTCAATCAAAGCTTCTCTGACTGATTGCTGCTCAGTCTCTGGATTAAGACAATCAGTGAAGAGGAGACTGAACTTCTCTGGTTCTTTGGCTCACCGCTAAAACTCTCCCTTTTTTAAAGAAGCTTTTTTCCCCCTCTTATTTAGCCAGAATCTTCTCTCTTGTAACTCAATTCATTTTTCCATGTCTGACAATCAGGAATAACAAAAGGTCTTAGCTTCTCTGTAATGTCTTTCAGTTATTTGATGGTTGCTTTATCCTCCTTTCTGCAGCTAATAGCAATAGTACTTAGATTTATATACCACTTCACAGTGCTTTTACAGCCCTCCCTAAGTTGTTTACAGAGTCAGCATTTTGCCCCAACATTCTGGGTCCTCCTTTTACTTGGAAGGATGGAAGGGTGAGTCACCTTGAGCTGGTGAGACCCGAATTGCTGGCAGCTGGTGATCAGCAGAAGTAGCTTGCAGTACTGCATTCTAACTATTGCGTCATTGTGGCTCCAAGATTATATTAGTTGAAAAAGGTGTTTCCAGACTCTTGATTTTCTGGACTAAGATGGATCTTCTCCTTTATGTCTTTCCTCAAGGTTAAAGGCAGCTCCTTTTGTCAGAGTTCTGGCGATTGCCCTAATTAAATCATGAGCCTCAAGCCAAGCTTCATACAAAACCTCAAAAGATTTATGAGAAGCAACATGCCGGCATTAACCTAAATTAATCCAACTCTGGCAGATTTAATTCACAGTCACCTGTGACCTTGTTTCCCCCTCCCCCCTTTGATTGGAGAATCAGATTCTCTGGAGAATCAGATTCTGGAAAATCAGATTCTCCAATGAAGCAAATTCATCACCCAGGTGTCATCAATCACATTCTCCAATGAAGGACTTTTGTTGCCAGAAGATCCTATAGCTTAGCTGCAATCTTTTAAAAATAATAGTGGAATAGCTGTCCAATTTGTGCTTCGGCAAAGAGACCTCCTGGTAAGCCAGTAGGGTTGTGAAAAAATGTAGCTAGACCAATGACTCCCTAGAAAGAAATCTCTATGGACTTTATAGTAGAATTACCCGAAAGTGGTGGAAACACGGTCATCTGGGTAGTGATTGATTTGTTTTCCAAACAAGTACATTGCATACCTTGTTCCAAGATTCCCTCTGCTAAGACACTGGCTAAACTCTTTATTTCACATATCTATAGGTTACAT
The DNA here is from genome assembly GCA_015471245.1 of Laticauda colubrina. NCBI lineage: Eukaryota > Metazoa > Chordata > Lepidosauria > Squamata > Elapidae > Laticauda > Laticauda colubrina. Next base: position 196,378 of record BLBF01000154.1, on the reverse strand, counting down.
GGCGTTCCGGAATGCATAATCTCTGACAGAGGGGTCCAGTTTACCTCAAATTTTTGGAAAGAGTTCCTGAAGTTAATAGGCTCCGCCCAGGGGTTAAGCTCCACCCACCACCCTCAAACTAATGGGGCCTGTGAGAGGACTAACTCATTGTTAGAACAGTATCTTAGATGTTACAGATAGATTACAGATAGATGTTATCAAACAGATAACTGGTCCAACTTACTACCATTTGCCGAAGTGACATATAACAACTCCGTACACAGTACTACTGGATTTACTCCATTTAAAGTGGCTTCGGGACAAGATTTCGTTCCTATACCTGAACTTCCTTGTGAAAAACCTAACATCCATTTGTTGGATGAATGGATAACTCAACTCCAACTTAACTGGCCAGTGACACGCAAAGCATTAGATGAGGCCCATCAAGCTCATAAGAAATTTGCAGACAAGAAAAGATCCCCACAGAAAGAATATAAAGTGGGCGACAAGGTTTTCCTGTCCACCAGATACCTGCAGACCACTCAAAAGTCAAAGAAGCTTGGTCCTAAGTATGCTGGTCCTTTCACAATTGAACGGATTATAAATCCTGTAACAGTCCAGCTGAACTTACCCAAAACTCTTCGATGAATTCATCTGGTTTTCCATGTTAGTTTGCTAAAACTTAAACATACTTCTGATCTAAGACCCATCCAAGCTGACCCTCCCATACCAATACTGATTGGAGGTGAACAACATTTTGAAGTTAAAGAAATTTTGGACTCTCGCAAATGGAGGGGTCAACTCCAGTATCTTGTAGCCTGGAAACATTTCCCTTCTTTGCAAGCTGAATGGGTTAACGAAACCGACGTTAAAGCCCCTAAGTTGATCAAAGCATTTCGTTCCAAGTATCCTGATAAGCCTTAGGAGTGTATTGTTTTGTAATTGCTGAATGATTAATAATTGTCTTTATATTTTCTCCTCTCTCTCCTCTAGGACTGATGGTTTTCCTTTTTCTAGGAGGGCCGAATGTCAGCCTTCAAGATCTTCTACTATTGCTTGCATCTTTCGACTGCCATAAGTAACGGGGGGGAAGGGGAGGAAGGGAAAGTCTGAGAAGTGAGCTGGAGGTGTTAAATTCTTCTGTTGTGTAAATGGGGGGGGGGGAAGTGTACAATAGACTTAGGTTTCTATTTCTCGCTTAGCTTTCTTTTCTCTGCGCAACTGCAACCCATTATCAAAATATGCCAAGGTCAACAGACAGAGGCCTCATCATCACCTGAAGATGCCCACATGATCATATTCACAACTTCTAATTGGAAGTGTCATCTGAACTATTGGGGGTGGGAACATTTCCATCACTTTGTATATGTGAATTGCGCGCCTAATTTCTCAGATTCAGAATTCTTTGGTTGCTACCACTTCACTTTCAGTAAAAGATGTCTTTTCTCTAAACTAAAGAGTCTAAGTATTTCTTTCCTGGATTTTCAATGGAGCTCCACCTGACACCTACAGGAAAAGGGCAGTATGGACAACCATGGGATCTGGCAGGGTGATAGCTGTGGACCATAAACATAAAGCTTTTGCTGTGTCCCAGCATGACAGATATAGTGCCCTTGCTGACATTCTTCGGGATGCTAAAGAAACAGGTCAAGGTAGTTCTGATCATGATAACTCAAATAAGCTGGGGATCATGGTCTTAGAAGAAGAATTTACTTTGGAAAGGAGAAAGTGTAAATCAGGTGTTACACACCAGTCAAACAAGAAAAGCAAGGCATCCAAAGAGAGGAGCCACCTCCTGATTGGGGACTCAATTGTAAGGGATGTAAATTTAGGAAAGGATATGGAGGTTTTGAAAGATGTCAGGTGTCTGCCAGGTGCTACTGCCATCAGAGACAAGAGGTCAGGTGTCTGCCAGGTGCTACTGCCAGCAGCGACTTAAGATAGTCAAGAATGCCAGTAAAGACTGTGATGTTGATGCTATTATACATCTTGGTATAAATGATCTGTCCCAGAAGGATGTACTTTCTGTTCAGAAATACTTACAGAACTTGGGGTATGAACTTAGTAATATGGGCTATGGGCTAATCTTTTTAGAGGTTCTACCAATATACAAGGAACAAAAAGGGAAAGGCCAGTGTGTAGTGGAGTTTAATGTGTGGCTAAAGGAGTGGTATAAAAGGGAAGGCTTTGGTTTTATTAGTCATGATGTCTGCAGCTGGTCCAATGAAAAACTGTACAAAAGAGATGGTTTGCATCCATCAAAGAAAGGGACTGAGTTACTTGGCATTACATTCAGAGATTTCCTGGATAAACATTTAAACTGAACAGCAGGGACAGAGAATTAATGGATACAGAACATTTCTGTCTACAGCAACCTAAAATTAATAAGGATACCATTGCATTCAAAATAGATTTTTGTGTGGTAAGATTATCAACTTTGCTGTCAACCAAAACCAAGCATTTAATAGTGAGTGCTATACCATGTGCAGGTGGGCAAGAAAGTAGGGGCAGGAAGGCACAACACAGATTATGTATACAGTAAACACAATGTCAGACATAAAGATCTCAAGTGCCTATATACAAATGCACAAAATCTGGGGAACAAACATGTTGAAGTTGAACTATGAATACATGAAGGTCGATATGACATAGTTGGAATAAAAGAAACCGGATGGGATGAAACCCATGATTGGAACATACTGGTAGAATGATACAAACTAAAAACAAAAAATAGATCCCATAAAAAAGGATGTGGAGTTGCACTGTATGTAAAGGAGCACTATATTGCTACAGAAATGCATGAAACCAAAGATGAAAACCTCCTAGAATGCACATGGGTCAATATAAAAGAAAAAAAGAATGACATGGCCATAGGTGTATATTATATGCCACCCAATCAAGCAAAACAAATAGATGTCCTTTTTGCTAACCAACTAACAAACATATGCAGGAAATACACAACAATAGTAATGGGAGACTTCAATTATCCTGATATCAAATGGAAAACTAATTCTGCACCAAGTGAGAAATCAAGTAAGTTCCTAACCAACCCAGCTGACAACTTTGTTGTCCAAAAGGTAGAGAGTGAAACTAGAGGGACAGCCATACTGGACTTCATTCTTACAAATAGAGAAGAAGTGATAGAGGGAGTTGAAACTGCAGGAACTTTGGGTGAGAGTGGCCATCTTATACTAGAACTTAACATCACACAAACACATGCAATGGAACATAATGATACCAGAGTCTTGGATTTTAAAAGAGCTAATTTTATTAAACTCAGAAATTTAGAAAGATTCCATGGATGAAAATCCAAAATGGGAAAACAACTCAAGAATCTTGGGAAACTCTGAAGCCCAGACAAGCACAATACCACTGAGAAAGAAAAACAAGAAATCCAAGAAGAAACCAGCATGGCTGCACAAAGATCTCTCTGGCAAATTGAAAGGAAAAAAAAGGACAAGTACAAAAAATGGAAAGAAGGACATATAACTAAGGCAGAATATTAGCAGATAGCCAGAATCTGCAATGACAAAGTCAGGATAACGAAGGCTAAGAACGAACAAAGGCTTGAAACAAAAGTCAAATATAATAAAAAAAGTTTCTTCCAACATATAAATAATAAGAAAAAAAAAATCAAGGAAACAGTCAGTCCACTAAAGAGAGAAGACAGCAAAGAAGTAACAGACAACAGAGAGAAAGCAGAACTGCTTAACTCATTCTTTGCACTGGTCTTCATGCAAAAATAAAATATAGCTCAACCTACCAAAAACATAACTGTAAAAGACAGACCAGATATAAAAGTTAAAATAAGAAAAAAATAGTAATAGAACACCTGTCTGATCTTGTACTGTCCAGCCAGTTTAGTTAATGGGAATTGGCATTGTTAGTTAGGAATTGGGAGCTGTTCCCTTAAGGGAATACATCATGGTGAATGTAGTCAAGGTATCCTGGCAAATGTAGCCCATGTCATGTGGCCACATCTATAACCCTGATTGGTCACTGAATTGACCTTTGGTGGGTTGAGAGAGGATTCCTCATTCTTGCCTGGAACCTAGCAGCACGATACTACCTCAACCCCTTGCCCCTTACTATTCTTTTACACCATCAAATATAGCTATGCAAAGAATTGGACATTGAGATGAATCTCATCATAACTGTGAGTTATGAGGATGCCGGATGAATCAATAAAAGGACTTTATATTGGATGCTTTGTGGAATTAATCTATCTGCCTTTATACATATAGAGGACAGAATAGTAAAAGAATAGATTAAATCTGGATTACCAACAATAAAAATATACTGAATTTGGATTTCCAAAATGAAAATATGGACTATTCTGAATTTGCAAAGTAAAGTTATGTTGTTAATCTACATTCCAAAGCAAAGATATAAATTAATCAGATTGCCGGAATTCTCACTTTCTCTCTCTCTCTCTCCCTCTCTCTCTCTCTCTCTCTCTCTCTCTCTCTCTCTCTCTCTCTCTCTCTCTCTCTCTCTCTCTCTCTCTCTCTCTCTCTCTCTCTCCCCCCCCCCAATGGAACCTTTTACATGCTGTTTGAACTGGTAGGGAGGGGCCAGAAATCCCCCCTTCCTTTGCAAGAAACATTCAAACTCACCTCTCCCTGGCTCAATTTACATCTTTGTTATCTCAAAGACTCAATTTGCATAACAAGAAGAGAGCCAGAAATTCCTGTCTCTCAAGGGAAAATAAAATTTTAGCTTAAATCCTTTACAATGGAAACTGGAAAGAGACAGTAGAAAGAGATAGAGTAAAAACAAAGAGACTGCATTTTTTTTTCTCTTCCTCACTATCTCTGGATGTGCCTTCAACAGGAAATGGATTGTAAAGAGGCCATCTAGTAGGTCATAAAAATTCCTCTTGCCAGAGCCATCTCCAGAGCAATGGGCACATTCTCTCCTCTTGAAGAGAGAAACCTAGTTGATAACAGAGATAGAAGATTTTTTCATTTACTGAAAATTTAAAATTTAAAGGCCAGTCTAAAGCCAAAGCATAACACAGAGAAATTATTTTAACCACCATGTTCATGCAATGGATCACTGACCTTTCTTTCCAGCTTCAAAGACTGCCACTTAAATAATACCCTACATCACCATCTGGTGACAAGTAATGTTTTTTTCTTTCTTCTCTTTTTTATGAATCTAATCCAAGGCAAGGGTATAGCACTATCTGGTAGCAAGTAAAAATTTCACAGAAAAATTAAAAAAAAATTCTCTTACACCCAACTCAGTGGTCTACCTATTTAGCAATTCCTTGCCACTAACTCAAGGGTCAAGTACCACTGAAGAGGCCAACCTGTGTGCTACACCAGTGTCTTCCAGACCTAGCAAGCATGATCAACAGGCCAAATTGTGCACCACAACAGTGTCTTACAGACCAAGCAAGTGCCACTGACAGGACATTTTGTTCTCTGTGCCAATGTCTTGCAGACTTCGCCAATGTCTTGCAGATTTTGTTGAGCCTGGAAGACCCAGACTCGCAACTGGCTGACAAACTGTACTCAATGTGTAGTCTTTAATGGGTCTAAGTCTACATGGAGGGAAGTAACCAGTGGGGCGTCACAAGGTTCCGTCTTAGGCCTACGACTCTTCAATATCTTCATTAACGACTTAGATGAGGGAAAAGAAAGGGAACGTACCAAATTTTCAGATGATACTAAGCTGGCAGGAATCGCGAACACCCAAGAAGATAGGCTCAAGATCCAGATGGCTCTTGACAGACAAGAACACTGGGCTGTGTCTAACAAAGTGAAATTCAATGTAGAAAAGAGAAGTGTCTAACACTTCGGCAAGAAAAATCAAAAGTACACATATAGACTGGGTGAAACCAGGCTCCGTAGCAGTAACTGTGAGAGAGATTTTGAAACGTTAGTGGACAACCAGTGAAACATGAGCCAGCCGTGCGTAGCAGCAGCCAAAAAAGCTAATGCAAGTGAGGTACTAATACCACTCTATAAAGCCTTAGTAAGACTACACCTAGAGTGCTGCATCCAGTTTTGGTCACCACACTATAAAAAAGATGTTGAGATTCTAGACAAAGTACAGAGAAGAGCAACCAAGATGATTAGAGGACTGGAGGCTGAAATATGATGAATGGTTCCAGGAACTGGGCTTGGCAGTCTTCCAATATTTGAAGGGCTGCCAAAGGGAGGAAGGGGTCAATCTATTTTCTCAAGCGCCTGTAGGCCAGAGAAGGAATAATGGATGGAAACTGAACAAGGAGAGATTTAACCTGGAAATAAGGAGAAACTTTCTGACAGTGAGAACAATCAACCAATGGAACACCTTGTCCATGGAAGTTGTGGGAGTGCCATCACTTGAGACTTTCAAAAAGAGATTGGACTGCCATTTGTCAGAAATGGTGTATGGTCTCCCGCTTAGGTGAGGGGTTGGACTAGATGACCTACAAGGTCCCTTCCAACTCTGATTTTTTGTTATCTGTGCTCTTGCCATTGCTACTAAACCAATTTCTGGGAGGGTATGACAAGAAATCAAACAGCATCATGGACCATACTTTGGGAACTGCTACCATCACAAATGTAGATGTCACAGGCCTTTGTGTGTAAAATTTAAAAAAAAAACCCTTCAGAATATAAAGTTTTCAATGTGTTACACAGATAGGGAAGGACAACAGAATGAAAAAAATAAAAAAGTTCAATCCACTCTATAACTTCCTCCCGATTAAGCAAATGGGACAGTCTATAGGCTGTCAATTTCCTACACTTTGTCAACTCTCATCCAAAAAATTGATATGTCTGGGGGAGGAGGATCTCAGGTACAATTAACTTTAAAATCAGCTCCAGTCAGGATTCATAAATGGATATCTAACAAAAAAGAAAATCACAAACAGTCCAACTCTTTATGTTAGATGGGTTCAAGGTATTGATTACTTAATTGGCATTAGAACAGAATGCCACCAACCTGGAATATCACCAAACTCCATAGCTCTGGGTGGATCAATTTTCCCAATGGTCTCCGGAGAAAAGTTGCTACATTGAAAAACAACAAAAGTCATCTGGGTGTTGAACTATCTTCATCCAGCATCATTTTCTGGACAAGACCTGACAGGAAGGCCCACAACCACAACAGAACAGTGCCCCCAGGGATGGAGCTATGATTTTCTTTTATCTAGCTACTCCTCTGGAAATGGAGCTCTGGAGAAGTTTGGGCTCCCCAGAGGAGAAGTTGCTTCTCTGTGTAATTTTCAAAATTCTGGCCTCTTAGATCTCATCTGCAACTTCTCCAGTGATTGTCTTTGAGGTAAACATCAGACAGAACTAACATCTTGCATCAGAAAAGAATAAATGCCTCAGTCACACACATTGTGGCACAAGTTTGGGGACAAGTAGGGACTGTGCTATTGAATGTACTTTCTGTCTTTTCCAGGTGAAGCTTGGTTTGTCTCTGTCTGATTCATGAAAGCTTGTAGAATTTCCAAATTGGGAAGGTGCTTTGAATTCATCTAACTCTTCTTCTTGTTCTTCCTTAGAAACAGGACAGGAGTTGATTCAGACTTATGCATTATGGATCTTCTTTTTCTATTTCTGTTCCTTCTATCCCAGCCAATTTCTGCGAGACTTGGAATGAAGTGCCCATTGAGTTTGAAGCCTCCGGGTAGTGAAAAACCATGGAGCTATTATGGGCCAGGAGACCATCTCAGTCGTATAATCATCACTGGAACAAAAATTGTGGGTAAAACAATTCTGCCTTTCAACAGGGCTCCTTATTGTCAGTTTGACAGATAAGTCATTTAGTGTGATGATGTTACACTAACCCTCTATTTGCTCTTCTAATATTCTCATTCTTTTCTTCTTATTTCACTTATTGCCTATATCATAGGACCTGTCTAATTTCTTCAAATGTTTTGATTTCCATTGTTCCTCTCTTTTGACTTATTTTGTCAAAAAAGCTTGAATCCAGAAATGGAACAGGAAAAAAATATCTTAAAAAAGGCAGATTTTTTCCTGGTCCTGTCATGAGTTATCATTTGAATGCCAACTGTAGTTTAAAGTATTTAGTGAATGAGGTGTAGTTGCCTCTGCCCAGCCCATTTATATATTTTTACAACCACTCTTTCATAGTTAATACCTGATCTTTATAGGAACAGAGAATGACTTGATTTTAGAACTGCTTTTCTCAGTCACTTATAAAACAACCTCTTCCTATAAAAATGATTGTATTTTAATGACTGAATGGTTTTGAATCCTGGTTACTTGGCAATTTGAAATTAGTGCTGTTACAAATAGTAATAGCCCTTAGACTTATGTACTGCTTTACAGCCCTATCGAAGCAGTTTACAGAGTCAGCATATTGCCCCCAACAATTTGGCTCCTCATTCTACCTACCTTGGAAGGATGGAAGGCTGAGTCAACCTTGAGTCTGGTGAAATTGGAACTGCCAAATTACAGGCAAGCAGCAAGCAGCAAAAACAGCCTGGAGTACTGCACTCGACCCATTGCACCAGTAAGGCTCACATAACAATTTATTTATAATTCTTAAGCTTGGTGGAAAACTATCTCCAGCTGATCTTCCCAATACTTATTAAAAAGAAAAGGTGATGGGAACTATCATTTGATTCTTGTTTTGGATCAATATTGGCTTAAGCATCAGAAGCAGAGGTAGTATTCAGGCAGTTTGGACTGGTTCTCTTGTACCAGTAGTGGATATTTTTACTAAGTTTAATCTATGAATTCTGTTTCTTCATAGATAAGAGGTTGCTTCCAACTAATTAGTTCTGACAGGAAAGAGCCTTGCCAAGTTTTTGCAAGACTACCAAAAAACAACAGATTATAGTTTACACCACAAGAGTCTTCAAATACCAACTGTAATGTCCATGAGACTGAGTTTCAAAATGTCTTTGCTTCCTACAAAGAATGTTTGCTGCACAGCTGCCTTTTATCTTCTTAAAGGAGGGCCGCCTTACTCCTGAGTCACCCGTGTTGTTGTAGCTGCTCTTTCCTGTGAGCAATACTGTATGCATGCGCACTTGGCACAGGCTCCTTGGGAACCTCCTCATTGCTGCTGCCAGCCCCCACAATCTCTGAAGGCAGCAGTCCACTCCCTAATGGTCCTGGCCCCTCATCTGAGTCTTCAGTCTCCTCAGCCATCCACACCTGCTGCTGGCTAGCCACAACAGTGGCGGGGAAGGATACTGTAAAATTTCCAGTCAGAGGTAGTATTTGCCAATTCTCTGAACAATGCAAAATTTCCGCTACTGGTTCTCCAGAACTGATCAGAACCTGCTGAATATCACCTCTGGATTAGGGGGTCATTAAAAGATGACCATGATTAGCAGTGGGTGTGGTGTGTTATCTTCCAAAAAGAAGGAATCTCTCATATCTTAAATCAGTCATTATTGGAGACATGAGAGCCCAAATTGTTGGGGCAATATGGTGACTCTGTAATCCACTTACAGAGGGATGTAAAGCACTGTGAAGCAGTATGTCAGCATTCCAACTAACAAACTCCAAACCAATAAACTCTGTGACAGGCATTTTCTCAAAGTTCTAATTTGTTAGAGTTGTCATCTTGGCACCAAATGTGACCCGAATCTGAGAGTTCTGGGTTTTCCCTTCCCAAAAGAGAAATCAAAGATTCATCCCCTGAACCCACCAGTACATCACATGGCCCAATCAAATCTTCATTTCATTTCAGCTGGAGACATCCCCCCAGGACACTCCCCTCCAGGTGCAGGGTAATATGTCCTTGACTCTCTGAGAAGGAATGCTGTTGTGTCTAGTCTTCCACCTCTCTATGAAACCCCACTCCCAAATTTCCAGGCAGTAAATGTGGCAGCCTCGAAGCATCTAAGTAAAATATGGCTTCCAAGACTGACACAGTATATAAGTCTAAGTGCTATTGCTTTTAAAAGGAGGGTCAAGGATAGCAAAATAGCTGGCATGACCATGTATCAAAACTCACCCACTGGAGAGAATCCATGAAGAGGGTGAAAGTTAGTCTGGAGCTTAAGGGAATGGAGACTGCAGAGAAAGTGTACATCAGGAGAAAGAGAAGAACTGCCATTAAAAACTATTAAAGTTGCAACACCACTTCATTCTTACTAACTGTTCTTCCAGTATAAGCTAGACCTCTGGGAATGGAAATAATGATTCCCAAGGAGCTGTGAAATAGATAAGCTTAAAACTTTCCTAACTTTGAAAATACCTGCAGGAGTAATAATAATAAAAACCCATGATATGCATCATTTTCATCTTTTCTTGAAGGGTGGCTAATGTTGCCTAATCTGTGTGCCTAGAAAAATGTCTATTAATTATTATTTCATTTATTTTATTGTTTCATGATCATCTTGGATTTTAATTTGATTACACTTCACATTTTTCTTTTCTTTGGTTTTAAATAACCTTCATTTTCAAACAGATGCATACAAGTTCACTAACAACTGAAATGTAAAATTAAATGTTGTGAGCCTAAGAAACAATAGTATTATCAATTCCCTACTTTGATCATTAGATGTTCCTTTGTGTTTAGATCCGGCCTCAGGATGATAATGTAGCACTTAGGGAAGAAGATGCAACCCAATAGCCCAGTACCAGAGGCCAAGATGGAGAAGACCTGCACAGCCACTGTGTATTTCCCCTTGGTGCTCAGGTAGGTTGGCAGAAAGGAGACCCAGACACTACAGAAGACCAGCATGCTGAAGGTGATCAGCTTGGCTTCATTGAAGGCCCCAGGGAGATTCCTGGCCAGAAAAGCCACTGTGAAGAAGATGACAGCCAGAAAGCCTATGTAGCCAAGAGCAATATAAAACATGGTTTCAAAGCCTTCATTGCACTTAAGGATGATCTTTCCAGGCTGGGAGTGGAGATCAGTGTCAGGGAATGGGGGAGAAACTCCAAGCCAGATAGAGCAGATGAAACTTTGTACAGCAGAGCAAGTCAGGATGATGGAGTTGGTCAAGCTCTTCCCCAACATCTCTTCACCCGGTTTCCTGGTTTGTTGCAAGGAAGGCAAGCACAACCGTGATTGTTTTGGCCAACACAGAAGACACAGCTACTGAGAAGGTGGCTTTCCTTGGTCATCCTATAAAGAAAAAAGAGGACAAGAAACAAAGAAGGATGGAGACCAGGAGGATGTAGTAGAGGGTCCCAGTTGTTGGCTTTCACAATAGGAGTTTCTAGGTATTTAAGAAATATGATTAAAATGAACACTGTAGCTAGGAACAAGAGTAGGGCAAAGGAGATCAGGATGATGCCCAGGTTGTCTTCAAAGGACAGGAAGATTATTCTTTTTTGGATACATTGGATTTGGTTCTTGGTTGGATATTGATCATCTGGGCACTTGATGCATTCTTCACTATCTGAGAAAGCAAAAATAATAAGTGTTTTTTTTATAACTGTCCTCTTGCCTTTCCAGAAAGACTTCTTTGGATATAAATAAACATATGTAACATTTGTCTGGTTTCCCATTTCAAACCAAACTTTGGGCAGCTTACAACCCAGCATGAAAACCGAACATATGCAAGTATAAAAACAAAACAAAAGAGATATACCTTATCCAACCACCCTTAACTGATACAACCCAACACATACTCATCCTGCAGAGACTCATCCCAACCCTGAGGGAATAACCAGGTCTCCAGAGTGTTAGAGGGAGGATGTAAAGGTCTTGCCTTTCCAATCTCTCAAGAAAGCAGGACTCTTTGAAACTGAAGTTGGTCCAAAAGGAGCTTTTATTGAAAGGCTTGTGATTAGCAAGAGATCTAGGCAGGAACTAAAGTTTCCCAGTTAAAAACAGCAATTTAAAGCAGTGCTACCCAAACCTCTCCCACAGTACAGTAATGCAGGAAACAGAAACAGAAACTTCTCATAGAGATCTCTCCAATCCTCCCCCTTCCTCCCACCAGAATGCCAGCATCCCAATAGAAATATATGGGGCCTGGCAGAGGGGGCTGGTTGTATTTCAATAGAGATGAAATCCAACAGTCAGGAGGATTGAGAGTTTTGCATTGATAATTCAGCACCAGAAAAATAAACACAGGTGGCTAATGCTTCATTTAACATCTTTACAAACATAAGTAGATTTTACCACCCAGTTGTAGATTTCTCCAACACGGAGCAAACTCAAACAGAAACATGTTGCAAGTTCAGAGCAGAGCTCCAGTCTTCAGCAAGCAAGCAAATTAGTTTCATCTTCAATAGACAGACTCAGAGCTCAACATAGCTGCAGAGTTGCAGAGCTTAATATAAAGCCATGCCTAAGCCACTTTTAGTTTCACTTTTCAGCCTAGGTTACTTCTAGTTTCAGTTTCCAAACAGTTCTCATTAGCTGATTTAGTTGCTATGCCTATTCATTGGCAGACCTTGTTACCATGCTCTATTCCAGTTCATGAATATACTCTGACAAGGAGTTGAGGACCCACAAAGTGGCAAGGTTTTAGGGAAAAGACCTGGACCATGCCTATTATACTTGCTCTGGTGGAAGGAGATAAATGCATCATCCCATGCCCTATATTGCTTTAAATCAAGGGTCTCCCACTTTGGCAACTTTAAGACTTGTGGACTTTAACTCAGCAAAGCTGGCTAAGGAATTCTGGGAGTTGAAGCCCAGAAGTCTTCAAGTTTTCAAGGTTGGAGACCCCTGCTTTAAAGTGAATGCAATGGCACTTTGAAAGAAACTAGGAGTCTGTGTAATTCACACAACAGGGATGTGAACAACAGGAACTCCTTTAGTATTGAGAATATACAGGTTGAAAACATAAAGAAACACAGTTGAGCTTCAATACTATAACTTGCCCTTTCAAAATATTCTTGGGTGAATCCACTTGTATGAGACCTGCTGTTTTCTTTGGTGTTACCCACCTTTCTGAATGGAGATGGTCGCCTCTGGACAAGGAACACAGTCATAGCAGCAAAATGGTTCTCCCTCTTGCTTCTGCTTAACAAATCCAGGAAGGCAGCTTTCCATACATTTGGACAGAGGCAGGGAGTAAACAGATAAACAAGGAACGCCAAAGAAAATGTGTTCATACTCAGCATACATGGAAAATAAAAGTAGATATGAACACTAGTCAAGTAGTCTCTGGATCTCACTCAAATAAATATGGAATCACTGATTCATTCCAAATAGATGTAAGCCAGGTGTGTCAAACTTGATTTCTTTTTTTTATATGTGAAAGGTTTTATTTTTGAGACAAACATACACAAACAACACATAAAAACATCTTCCATTTTATACACATGTAGTGTGTCAGTTGGTTATAAATCTTTTGTGCTATCCTTTCGGAGTCATTATTCACATTTTATGTAAATTTTCACATTGTCAAACTAATATAAGCATATATATTTATCAGTTATTAATCATCCATGACTAAACTATGTATTCCATCATTTTATATGAGATATTCCAAATTTTATTTTGAAATTTATATTGTACTTTTATCCAATGGTTATATATATCTATATTATATGTTTTTATCAATCTATTAAACTTCTGTTACAAAATTATTTAGTTTATTACATTACCATGTCTTTTTATCCAACCATTGATCAAACTTGATTCCTTTGAGGGCTGCATCAGGGTTGTGTTTGACCTCAATGGCCCAGGGTGGGCATTGCCAGCTCCACTCATCGAGACTCCATTTTCAGCCGCGACAGCCTCCTGCAGCCCTCTACCAGCAAAAATGGAGCCTGGGCTCTGTTTTTGTTGGAAGAAGGCTGCAGGAGGCCATCACATCTAATAATGGAGCTGGGGAGGGCATGCATGACCTTCCCAGGTTCCGCTTTCACTGGCAGAGGCACAGCAGGCCCATCTTTTGCTGTTTCCAGGGAGGCCCCATGGACCAGATTTAAGCACTGCATCGGCCAGATTCAGCCCACAGGCCTTGAGTTTGGCCCCCCTGATATAGACAGTATAACTACTGGCAGATTCTTTTTTCAGTTCCTGTCATATCTGCCATCTTCAGAATCATATGTTTTGTTGGCATTCTGCCATAACATCAAGGGGGAGAGGGACATGGACAAGTTGAGGAAGAAGGATAGCAGGATAATGGAAACCAGAATTACCAAGCTGCAATACATCAGGCGATCAAGGACAAAGCCATGAGAATGGAATACGAAACCTCACCAGAGAGGTGCCAAACCTTGTATCCATTTCCAAAACATCTACTTTGAAGGCTGTTGGGCACAACTAGATTGGTCAAAGGAAGGAGGGATCAACAGTGGGAAAATGTGGGGCTTTGCACAGGAATATTCAGATCCAGCTTCCCTTTCGCTTTAACCCGGGTTGAGATTTTACCAGTTCGGCCCAGTTCTCTCTGAAGATCTTCCTTTATTCGGTTGCCCCCCCCCGCCCAGTTTCTAGGCTGTCCTTAGTTGCTTTGCATGGCACAGCTGAGTGCCGCGTGTCAGTAGGAGATGGTGATTGCTTGCAGAAGAAGTTGTTTTGCAAGTACTGTGCATGCACCTGCAGCATGCATTTGGCTCACCGTACTGGTTGTTATGCCAGTAGGACCCCACCCCTGCTGTAACCACTTGATTTTAGTCAAAGTACATATTACTTCTTCAAATGGAGTCAAGGGTCTTTCTTTCCTAAAGGCTCAAGGGGGGAGGGGCACTCTGACAGTTCCTTCCTCTTGTTCCTGGCCTATCACATTGCAAGAAAGGACCTTTCTCTGGAAAGATGGAACTGAAAAAATATTTAAGAATAAAGTGGCAGCCAGTGGATTCCAACTTTTGGCCATATTAATGTTCATTTTCCCATTCTTCATGTAGTCATGATTTTAAAGTACCATGATCTACACATACTAAATTTTAGAATAAAGTTTATTATGAAAGACCTATGATATTTTTATTACAGGTAAAGGTAAAGGTTCCCCTCCCACATATGTGCTAGTCGTTTCCGGCTCTAGGCAGCAGTGCTCATCTCTGTTACAAAGCCAAAGACGTATCTGTGATCATGTGGCTGGCATGACTAAATGCTGTAGGCACACGGAACACTGTTTCCTTCCCACCAAAGTGGTCCCTGTTTTTCTACTTGCATTTTTTACATGCTTTCGAACTGCTAGGTTGCCAGAAGCTGGGACAAGTAATGGGCGCTCACTCCATCATACTAGGGATTCGAAGCACTGAACTGCCGACTTTTTTGATTGAAAAGCTCAGCATCTTAGCCACTGAGCCACCACGTCCCATTTTAAAGGTACCATATTGCAATAGGAACCCAAAATGGCCATGATTTGCATCCTGAAGTATTGTCACCCAGTATCAAATGTTGGACATGGCTGAATAAGTTTAAGCAGTGCTCCATATTATAGCATCTTCAGGACATTATGGTCAATAGTACTGGAGCTTCCCAAGCAGTATAAGAAAATTGTGAATGTTCTGATCCTGAATTCAATTTTCAAGCAAAGGTATTCCATCTCTGATGAAGCTTAGACCATATGAAATGAGTCCTCAGCAGTGATGGGTTTCAAAATAATTTACCACCAGTTCGGTGGGAGTGGTTTGGTGGGCACGCTTTGTGCACACACAAACACTTTGCATGTGCCAAATGCACATTTTGTACAGGCACAGATGCTTTCTGACTCACCTCCTGCAATCCTGCACTCTCCCTGTCACTTCAGCAGCTGACACATAGCAATCTATTGTGTTACGCAAAGCAGCAATGCTTCAAAAGCAGGGAATAAAGGTCAGTATAGAAGCCCAGGAGGGTGGGTGGGCCCAACAGCAGCTCCTCAGAGAATCAGACTGAACCGGTAGAATACCACAACTAGTCCTCAGGCTTTCTAATATAGACAAAAGGCTCCAATATTTTCCCCACCTTGTAGAGCAACTTTAACTTTGAAAGAGCATCTTGGTTGATAACAAATCTCTGTCTTTCAAAACGCCCAATTCGCTCTTCAGTGGGATCTTCCCTGGGGAGAATCACCCAGCTAATAATATCCAGATCTGCTGCCACATCTCCATTTTGGTCCAGGTAAAGTTTAAAGTGGGAAAAATTGCAAAACTCATTTCTCTGCAGGAATGGATGAAACTAGAAAAAAAAAAAAAATCCAGAAATTTTATAAACAGAAACGTTGGTTTCTTATCCCATAAGGCAGGTGCATCAAACTCAAGGCCCAGGGGCCAAATTTGGCCCATGAGGTGCTTAGATTTGGCCTGCGGGGCTGCCCTGGAAACAGCGAAGAAGTGACTGGTGGTGCCTCTGCCAGTGAAAACAGCTTTCACTAGCAAAGGGTTGCAGGAGGCCATTGCAGCTGAAAACAGAGCTTACAAGGGCTGTGGGCAGCCCTCCCGAGCTCCATTTTTACTGGCAGAGGGTTGCAGGAGGCCATTATAGCCAAAAATGGAGCTCAGGAGCCTGTTTTCACTGGCAAAGCACTCGGGTCACCAGATGCTCCCCTGACACAGATTATGTCAAGCTGGCCACACACACCCTGGCCACACACCCTGGCCACACATCCTGGCCTGCCCAAGGTCAAACACAACCCTGATGTGGTCTTCAATGAAATCAAGTTTGACACACCTGCCATATGGTCTTTCCATATAGGAATCTTTCTTCCAACATGAAAATATCCTGAGTTGAGAGAACAAGTTCTGACATGAGCTTCAGTTTCAGCAAAATTTTCAAATCATATATTGATAAAGTACATATTGACAAAATTAGCAAAAATTTGCAATTGTGCGGAAGTCCCAAACTGAAGAAAGAAACAAAGACATTATTCATAAATTCCTTGAAAACAACAGGGTAATTTCCAAAAAGTGAATTTCTCAGGAAAAAACTTCCAAATTAATCTTTTCCCAGGTAGACCAGACATGAAATATGACCACATCAGAGGTGGTATTCAGCAGGTTCTGACAAGTTCTGGAGAACCAGTAGTGGAAAGTTTGAGTAGTTCGGAGACCTGGCAAATATCACCTCTGACTGGCCCTGGCCCTATCTATTCTCTGCCTCCCAAGAATCTCAAGAATTGAGCTATGGTTTGGAAAGACCCCAACTGAAATAAAAGGTCCCTTGTCTTTGAGAAGACATTGCACAGAACCTGGATCAAAGGAGCTACTCTTAGTCTTGAGGAAAAGAGCCTTTTGGTCTATTGGAGCCTGAAATCGTAAGCAGTCTGGAAGCACTGTTTCCAACTACTATAATTTCCTAGTTAGAGAAGGGAGGTTACAGTACTGTACTAATAACTGAAAGATGTTACATGGAAGCTTAAGATCTATTCAGTGTTGTTCCAAACTGTCAAACCTGGAAAAGTGAACTCAGACACAAGAGAGGAGATTCTGGCTGAATGAGAGGAAAATCATCCTAAAGCCCATTTCACACTGAACCAACGGATGCAAAGAGGATGTAAAACGGAAAAAAAAACCTTGCCATCCATTCGAAAACGCGATGTACTCACTGCCTCCATTTTGCTTCCTCTCTATCCGTCCAGCATCCGTTTATTGACGTTTCATCCGCTCCAAAAGTTTTGGGCTGCCCAAAACTTTTGTGCGGAAAATGTATCCAGTTCGTCTGTTCTGCATCCGCTACAGATCTGCTACAGATCCGTTATGCATCCGTTACGCATCTGCTATATCCACTTGGCGTCCGCTGTGCATCCGTGCAACTCGCATCCGCCCAGAGGCAGGGAGGAAGAGGAACGGATGCAGAACAGATGCAGAACGGATGCAGAATGGATGCAGCATGGAAACAAAGCGTTTAAAGTAGAAAAAATGTTCGCAGAGGGGACATATCTCGGATATTAAGGATGTCTAGAGGATGCCTAGAGGATGGCTAGAGGATGCAAAGGGACACCTATACTGCCTATAAAAAGGGGGAGCAACTCGCCTGCATCTCACTTTCAGCCCAGCAGCCCAGCTGTGCAGACTTCTGCAGCCTTCATCTTCCTCTTCCTCTTCCACAGCATCCAGTCATGTCCACCGTGGATTTTGACAAAGTCCTTTCGGCAGCTACCATCCTACTGCAACAGTGTGAAACCATCTACAGGCTCTGTGAACTCTACTATGGGAAGAAAAGGAGGCACCCAAAAAAAGTCTGGGTCCAAAGATGGTTTGCCAGAAGAGCAGAGGATGGACTGTACAACAAGCTGATGGTGGAGCTCAGGAGCGAAGACACTCGGGCGTTCCAGAACTTCATGAGGATGCCTCCAGCCATGTTTGATGAACTTGTGCAGCGGCTGACACCCAGGTTGACCAAGACAAACACCAACTTCCTGCCCAGCCTGAACCTGGGCTCAAGGTGGCACTCACTCTGCGCCACCTGGCCTCAGGGACCACCTGCAAAATCATGCAGTACGGCTGGAGGGTGCCACACAACACCATCAGCATTGTGGTCAGAGAAGTGGTGCAGGCCATCATCGAAGAATACAAGGAGGAGCTCCTCCAGTACCCCTCCACTGAAGAAGGATGGAAGAAAGTTGCAGAGCAGTGGTATCAGAAGTGGAACTTCCCCCGCACCGTTGGAGCCATAGATGGGAAGCACGTAGCCTGCAAAGCTCCAGCCAAGTCAGGGTCCACTTATCACAACTACAAGGGCTTCTTCAGCATCATCCTGTTCGCCATGGTCGATGCTGACTACAAGTTCATATACATCGATGCTTCAGGCAACGGCTCATCTTCATATGCCCAGGTATACAACACCAGTCACCACAAGGAGGGGCTGGAAGGCAACCTCATGGTGGGCTTCCCAGATCCAGACCCGCTGCCCAACGACAAGCAAGATGTGCCCTACTTCATCGTGGGGGATGACGCCTTCTCCCTCACAACCTTCCTCATGAAGCCCTACACCTCCAAATACCTCACCCGTGAAGAGAGGATCTTCAACTACAGGCTGTCCAGGGCAAGGCGGGTGGTGGAGAACACCTTTGGCATCCTGGCCAAAAGGTTCCAGGTACTTCTTACCAACATTCAGCATAGCCCAGAGACCATGAGGAGGATCATGGAAGCTTGCTGCATCCTGCACAATCTCATGCGCACCCACTACCCAGTCTTGCAGAACAGGCTTGTGGACTGTCAACAAGGCAATGGGGACATGGAGCCTGGGGAATGGAGGCAAGGGCAAAACTTGATCGACACTGAGGATGTGCAAGGCCCCAACAGAGCCTCATGTGAGGCAAAGAAGCAGCGCAACCTCCTGAAACACTGGTGCAACTCCCCAGCTGGAGCAGTGGAGTGGCAAGACAGGATGGTAAATGCTTAATGGATGCTTCCTTCAGCCTGTCTCATCACACGGATGAGATTGGGCCATGTATGTTTGGTTGGCCTACAATGAACAGGGTGTTTAATAAAGAGTTGTGTTTATGTTGACATGGGTGGATGATTGATTATATTGTTATTGATAATAAAGGGCCATAGGTGTGGCCCCTGGGAGGGTGGACCATACAGTCCCACTATGCTTGCACTGGAGGTTTATCTATCCCACTGCTATCCTAACCCATCCCACAGCTATTACCCATCCCACAGGTATCCTAACCCATCCCAAAGCTATCCTTACCCATCCCACAAGCAAGCAAAGGCTTAAACCATTTCTAAAAGTTTCCAGCAAGACTTTATTAAAAAAAAGAAATGAAACAAGCGTGTGAATCATAAATAGACTTTATTAAGAACAAGCTATAAGACAAAAATGAGTCTCTGGCACTCCTCTTGGTCGCTCAGTCTCAGGGGTGAAGGGTGCAGGTGCTTTGGAGGTGGCTGGTGCTGGAGTGCTTGTCATCAGCTCCTCCAGAAGCAGAAGCAGCAGAAGCGCCAGCCCCAGAAGAGCAAGCCCGTGCTGCAGCAGCCCCAGGAGAACCAGAGTGAGGGCCAGGGGGTGGGATGGTAGCCCTGTCCCTCTTGCAAGGGCTGGCAGAAGATGGCTGAGGCTTGCTGTGCTTCCGCATGGTTGTGAGGTTGCTGGATGGCAGGGAGGCTGGCAGGAACCAAGGCTGGCAGGAGGGCTGGCAGGGATGCAGGAACCAAGGTTTGCAGGAAGGCTGGCAGCAAGGCTGGCAGCAAGGCTGGCAGCAAGGCTTGCATGCAGGGCAGGCAAGGCAGCCAATCCGTCCGGCAGCAGGTCTTTCCTCTGAATGGCGACCTGCTACCGAGCTTCTTACATTATATCCACGGGGCTGATGCAATGCATCCTCCCCGCATGCGCAATTAACGCCAGGCATCCATTAGGCTTCCGCTGTGCATCCGCTGTGCATCCGCTTCATCCGCTTGGCTTCCGTTCTGCATCTGTTCTTTCCATTCCGCATCCACTTTGCTGAGACTCCCCAGAAGCCCTGCGGATGTGCCGTCCGCTCCCATCCGCTTCCATCTGCTAGGTTTCCGTTCCACATCCGCTTTGCATCCGCCCTGCGTCCTCCATGCGTCTGTGTTATCTGCTCCGGTTATGCAAATTTTTGCCCCTTTTGAGAGCGGATAACAACGGATGGAACATTTTGCTCATCCGCTGTGTCCTTTTTGCATCCGTTGGGCAGTGTGACATGGGCTTTAAAGGAGGAGCAGGTTTTGGAGTTGAACTAGTGAACAAGAGAAGTTCAATTTTGTTCATTGGTTGTGTGAATGCAAAGACAGAGAATCAGTCAGTCATAAAAGCTTCAATTAGGAATCCTGCAGAGAGGAGTGTTGGGATATATTCTTTCAGGATTTCTTTCTTGTATCTTTATGATTTATATTGACTGTTTCTTAGTATGATTTGATTGTTTATTGATTAATTGCTATGACTATCATTAAGTGTCGTACCTTATGATTCTTGACTCTTGATGAATGTATCTTTTCTCCTATGTACACTGAGAGAATTTACATCAAGATTCATTCCTTGTGTGTCCAATTACACTTGGCCAATAGAGTATTCTGTTCTATTCTATTCTATTCTATTTATTTTGTATTTATTTATTTGATTTGTCAGTCGCTTACAAGATAAAGTTATAAGTATATACATAGTTATAAATACATGAAATGGGTACATATGTAAAAAAAGAAACAATAGGACAGGGATAGTAGGCACATTGGTGCACTTATGCACGCCCCCTACAGACCTCTTTGGAAAGGGGTGAGGTCAATAGAAGACAGTTTAAGGTTAAAATATTTGGGGTTTGGGGAAGAAACCACAGAGTCAGGTAGAGTATTCCAGACGTTGACCATTCTGTTGCTGAAGTTGTATTGCCTGCAATCAAATTTGGTGTGGTTAACCTTGAGTTTGTATCTATTGTGTGCTCTTGTGTTGCTATGGTTGAAGCTGAAGTATTCACTGACAGGTAGGACATTGCCATGTATTATTTTATGTACTATACTTAGATCGGAACAAAGGCAGCATAGTTCTAGGCTTTCTAGGTCTAGAATTTCGAGTCTGGTGGCATAAGGTATTCTGCAAAGTGTAGAGAAATGGAGAACTCTTCTTGTGAAATATTTCTGGACTTTCTCAACTGTGCTAATATCAGATACGTAATGTGGATTCCAGACTGATGAGCTGTATTCGAGTATTGGTCTAGCAAATGTTTTGTATGCTCTAGTTGGCAGTGTGATATTACCAGAGAAAAAGCTACATAGCATTAGGTTAACAACTCTTCATGCATTTTTGGCTATGTTACAGTTACATTGGGTTCTAGCACTTAGATCATGAGAGATGAGTATTCCAAGGTCCTTTACAGAGCTTTGATCATCAACAAGGTCTTGACTATTCAGCTTGTATTTTATTTTCTGATCTTTTTTGCCAATATGTAAGATAGAGCATTTATTTGTTGAGATTTGAAGTTGCCATTTTTTTGACCATTCGGATATATGGTAAAGATCTTTTTGAAGAGTAGCAGTATTGTCTGTGCTATTGAACATCATCAGCGAAGAGAACACAGTTGCTCTTAATATGATCACAGAGGTCATTTATGTAGAGTATGAAAAGAGTTGGTCCTAGAACACTGCCTTGGGGGACACTACTATTGACAGGTACAGAATTTGATAGGACACTCCCAATTTTGACCATTTGTTGTCTGTTTGACAGGAATGCTTCTTTCCAGTTATGCAGGTGTCCAGAAATACTGTAAGATTTTAGTTTTAGGAGTAGTATGTCGTGTACCATGAATCAAAGGCTTTACAGAAATCTTTGTAGATTGCTTCTATTGTTTTGCCCTGATGAAGTTGTGTAGTCCATATGTTTTTGCAGTGTAAGAGTTGCAGATTACAGGATATTTTTTTTCTGAAACCAAATTGTTTATTGGAGAGTAGGTTGTTTGTCTCTAAGTGGAGGATAATGGATTGGTTAATAATTGATTCCATGACTTTACAGGTGACACAGCATCAGGAAATTGCTCTGTAATGTTCAATTAGGCTGGGGTCTCCCTTTTTGAAGATGGAGATGACCGTGGCTTGTGACCATAGGTTAGGCAAGGAGCTGGTCCTGAAAGATTTTTCAAAGATTGTGCTTAGAGGTTCTGCTATGGCAGTGGATTGCTTTTTTAAGAAGTAGGCACATATTCTGTCCAGTCCAATAGATAGAGAAGGTTTTAGTTTGCGTAGTGCTTTTTCAACATTGACTTCTATAAAATCGATATCTATTAGATCATTGTAGTTTTCCATAGTTCGGCTAGGAAATACTGGGAATGATCCATTGTTGTTTACAAATACTGAGCCAAAGAATGTGTAAAAGATGTTGGCTTTAATGGTGTCATCATTGCAGTCTTTACCATTAGGTCCTTTCAGGGGTGTGATGGACCTTGAGTCTTTTGCTTTGTTGTTTTCAAAATTGTAAAAAGCATGAGTGGAATTGGTGCATAGAAGGTTTTCCTCTTGTTTAATAATAAGAGGAAATAATGATAATTGGCACATTCAGTCTTTAACTGGTGGCATTAATTTTTATATCGGCTTTTGAAATTGGCAACAGGACCAGATTTGTTTTTCCGCCAGAGTCATCTCTTTTTGGACTGAAGTTTCCTCTTTGTTGTGGGTAATTTTTTTTGTTGTTGTTGTTGTTTTGGGAGTTGTTGTTGGTACATATAGTTTGATGACTCTTTTGGCTTCAAGTAAAAATATGTTGTAATGGTCTTCAACATTATTGCATCTAGTGAATAGAGATTGCCAATCAATGGATGAGAGATCGTTGTCTATAAGATCATAGTTGCCTTTTTGAAGTTATAATTGGGGATTACGTCATTGTGATTATTTTTGTGTGGGTGTATGTTGAGACAAAAGTCAACCATATTGTGGTCACTGCTGGAAAAGGTTTGTTTAGTTTGTATTCCGTAAATTAAATTCAAACTATTGCAGAAGATGAGATCGAGGCAGTTGTTTAGTCTAGTATTGTTGGTTACTAGTTGTTCCAGTCCCAGATTTGTAACCACATTGTAGAAGGTTGAGTGTATGGGTTCAGTTGTACATTCATTTAGGGTCCAATCAATATGAGGTAGATTGAAGTCACCAAGAAAGATAAAAGCATGTGGGCAGAATGTTGCCCATGTTAGTAGTGAATTTAGCTTGTTTACATGTTCGATGTCATAATCATGTCCTCTGTAACATAGTAAGAATCGAAATGTGATATTGAAGGATAGTTTGCAGATGATGGTCTCAGCAAGCTCCTGGATAACTTGGATGTTTTTTATATATAAGGACTTTTTATAGAAGATAGCAACACCATCTCCACTACGAATTTCATGATCTGATCAGTAAACATGATTGTCTCTTACTGTAGTAATGGAGTCAGGGATAATATTCTGTTCAAATTTATTTCTATGGAGATTCTCAGTCACCCAGGTTATCGTTGTCCCAGAGGTGCTTTTTCAAGAGACAAGTGGACTTTCTGTTTTTTCTTTGAAGACATTTCACTTCTCTTAAACACTTAAGCAGTATATTCACTCATGTTCTTGCTCTAAGGGAGTGCCTTTGATGATGAGTTAGTATCTATTGGGCAAATTGGCCTGTCATTCCTACAATAATTTTATTTCCTCTTTATAAAAGAATACATTGGTTAAAAATAATTCATATGTGACTAATATGCTTCTCATTTTTAAAATAAACTAGTTAATCAATTCTAGTGGTCACAATCAACAAGACACATGCATTTTATCAATAATATATTGATTTTTTTTTGATGAATCTACGATTTATTCACCATTTAAAATGTCATTATTTTGACTAAAAGAATGTATTAAATTTGACCTTATTTCTGCCCTTTTTTTTTCCTACAGAAGACCCTTGATTAGATGGAAAAACTATCCTTAGTCTTTAAATGTGTGGCAGAAATCTTCAAAGCAAGGCAGATGGTGTCATGAGATGCCATTGTTGGTTTGATTCTGTGGATCCCAATATTTAATTATGACATCTATAATGGCTATGAGGAAATACAGCTCTTGAATTCCAAACAGAAGAAATAATTGGCTTTATTGCTCACCTACCTCACTTACTTTATCAGATATAGAATCATAAACACAAACCTGTGAGATTTTGTAGATATCTACTTATGTTGACATCTGGATGGAGAGGTCCCTGTGAGTTCCATCCAGAAGAGCCAAAAGGTTGTTCTTCTCTCCACAGCTGTAATTGGGAACATTGTCTTCTCCAGTAGAGAGCATATCCAGCAATACCTCCGAAGTGCCTAGTGTGTTTACATAGTTGTCATGGATGTTATAGCCAAGTGAGAGATTGTGCAGGAGCTCAGGTTTCTTGTTCAGCACTTGAATAGTGAAAATGTATTGTATTGTTCTTATAATGCTAATAGGTAAACTAGGATAAAAAAATGTTCATGTTAATATCAGAATCATCAAAGCAATAACAAAATACTTTCTTTCTATTTAACCCCATTGTTTACCAGAAGCCTACTAAGTCGCAAGCCAATATTGAATGAAAATGTAAGGTAAATTATTGCCATCCATCAACATTTAATTTGAATGACTGTTGGGAAGGGCAGATGGAGATAGTCCTCTACCCAGGTTAAGAATCGCAAAGCCATCATCATATGTAGCAATATTAATTTTCATCAGTCCAATAACTAGCTTGCAAAACAATTCAATGATGAAAGTACAACTACCATAAATTAATAAGTGATCCAGAAAAGCCATTGTAAAATCAACTCATCCTTTATTCATATAAGGATCAGGCATTGAATATCAATTAGCATTATAAAAATCTGAAAATGAGCCAGGAGGGAAAATTTGAATCATGAATTGGACAAGGAGAAGAAAATAATGCGGACTTCCTTCAGTCTGGGTTTTTGTTTTTTTGCTCCATCTTTCGATTTGAATCTCTTCCACAAAATAATACAAAAAAGAGAAACCACAGAAATCATTCCAGAAATTAAACAGCTTCTGCAATGTAGGAATAAGTGGAACAAGAAAAAAAGAATTAGCAGATGAAAGGAATGCAACTCCATCACACTAAATGACTTACAAGACATGAGTCTGATTAAAAGGAGACATGCTGAAATTCAATATTATATGTGATATGCTCGATGCACTGCTGATCATATTAATAAGATGGTCTCCTGGCCTGTAGTAGCTTCATAGCTTTTCTCCATCCTGGTGCTCCAAATTAAGGAGGCACTTCATTCGCAGCTTCCCAGAGACTGGCTGGAACACCACCAGCATCAGAATTAGAAGTAGGAGATCCATAATTCATGGGGTTGAATCAATCCCCTTCCTGTTTCTAAAGAAGAATTAGAATGATTTAAATAACTCTCACTAGATGGTCTATCCAGTGGCTTTCTTGATTCAGAGACAAACTGAAATTCATTTGGAAAGGAACTGATGTACATTCAATATCACAACATCTGACTGTCCCAAAATTTGTGCCATACAGAGCTTCACCTGAGGTAATTAAACTTTTCTCATATAAGATCTCATCCATGTTGTTTCAGTATGATGTTTATATCAAGGTACTAATTGGAGAAATAACAGAAGAGATGTCAATGATAGTGATAATTACAGTGAGAGACAATGTGTCCCCTGGGGCTTCTGAACTTCTCTCAGGGCTCCATCTGCAGAGAGGCATCTGTATAAAAGCATATGAGTGTGAATTCATAGAGGCACTGTTCTGTAATGATTATGGTCCGTCCTCTCAGGAAATGTCCACAAAGTGATGCTGAAGGTAGATATTTCAATACCTTTCTAATTTACTTCTGCTAACATTCAAATGATCTTTTGTCTCCAGACACTGCTAGGCAAGTTAATCCAGATATGTGGAATCCATTGCCACTTTTGGTTGTGGCCTCTTACTCTATTGTCTTTCTTCTAACACCAACCAAGCAAGCAGTATCATTGACCCAGGAGTGGGCTGCTGGTGGTTCGCAGAGGTTTGGGAGAGCCCCTAGCTAACATTCTGTGCATTTTAGAGAACCTCCAAATTACACTCCGGACTGCCCCCCCCCCCTCAGCCCCTCTCAGGAGTCCCTACACAGCTCGTTTTGGATGCAGGTAAATACAGGGCATGCATGGGGGTTCGGGGAGGTTGAAAAATAGGCCTCCCGGAAATTTGTTAAGGTCAGAAATGGACCCATTTCCGGCTTCCAGAGAGCCTACAGAACCTGGGGAGGGCAATAATGAACCCCACCATGGTGCAGGAGGCCAACTAGGCCACACTCACCATGGCCACACCCACCCAGCAACCAAGCAAAAAACCCATTGCTAATATTTTTGAAGTCCACCCATGCATTGAACCCTGAATAAGAGCTGGGCTATTTGGGAACTTTTTTTTATAGATATATATATATACAAGATCTCTCTATATTAAATCTAAATTGGTTTAGAACTGATTTTAAAATTCCTTATGCTGGAAATGGAATTTCATTTCTCATCTGTTCTCGAAAAAAAATATTTTGGATCACAGCTGACTAAGAGGCAAGATAGTGACAGCCTGTGTATTTCATTTTTGGGCAAAGAGAGAGAAAGTGACAAAACGTAAAGATTTTTTTTTCATTTACAGTCTGTGTCTTTTCTTTAATGTATTAATGTAGATAATTTAAAATATGTATATAATTTTTTTCCTTGACACTATGTTACCCCTAAGATTCTTTATACACTGCTTAAAAAATAAAGGGAACACTTAAACAACACAATTTAACTCCAAGTCAATCACACTTCTGTGAAATCAAACTGTCCACTTAGGTAGCAACACTGACAATCAATTTCACATGCTGTTATGCAAATGGAATAGACCAGGGGTCCCCAACCATCAGGCCACGGACTGGTACCGGTCCGTGGATCTTTTTGTACCGGGCCACAAAGAATGAATAATCATGATTAAAATATATATAAAAATATGTTTTTAGTAAATAAATAGTAAAGAAGCCCTTTACCATTGGGGAAGAATTGATTTTGCCGGTCCTTGAACAAGTGTTTCTGCGTGAAACTGGTCCCTGGTACAAAAAAGATTGGGAACCACTGGAATAGATAACAGGTGGAAAGCAAAGGCAATTAGCAAGACATCCCCAATAAAGAAGTGGTTCTGCAGGTTGTGACCACAGACCACTTCTCAGTTCTTATGCTTTCTGGCTGATGGTTTGGTCACTTTAGAATGCCGGCAGTGCTGTCACTCTAGTGGTAGTATGAGACGGATTCTACAACCCACACAAGTGGCTCAGGTAGTGCAGCTCATCCAGAATGGCACATCAATGTGAGCTGCGGCAAGAAGGTTTCCTGTGTCTGTCAGCAACGTGTCCAGAGCATGGAGGCACGACCAGGAGACAGGCCAGTACATCAGGAGATGTGGAGGAAGTTGTAGGAGGGCAAAACCCAGAATCAGAACAGCTACCTCCACCTTTGTGCAAGGAGGGACAGGAGGAGCACTGCCAGAGCCCTGCAAAATGACCTCCAGCAGGCCACAAATGTGCATGTGGCTGCTCAAACAGTCAGAAACAGACTCCATGAGGGTGGTATGAGGGCCCGATATCCACAGGTGGGAGTTGTGCTTACAGCCCAACACCGTGCAGGACGTTTGGCATTTGCCAGAGAACACCAAGTTTGGCAAATTTGCCATGTGTGCTTTTTACAGATGAAAGCAGGTTCACACTGATCACATGTGACAGATGTGAAAGGGTCTGGAGATGCCATGGAGAACTTTCTGCTGCCTGCAACATCCTCCAGCATGACCGGTTTGGCAGTGGGTCAGTAATGGTGTGGGGTGGCATTTCTTTTTGGGGCCACACAACCCTCCATGTGGACACCAGAGGTAGCCTGACTGCCATTAGGTACCGAGATGAGATCCCTAGGCCCCTTGTGAGACCATGTGCTGGTGCAGTTGGTCCTGGTTTCATCCTAATGAAGAACACTGCTAGATCTCATGTGGCTGGAGTGTGTTAGTAGTTCCTGCAAGATGAAGGCATTGATGCTATGGACTGGCCCGACCATTCCCAAGACCTGAATCCAATTGAGCACATCTGGGACATCATGTCTCACTCCATCCACCAATGCCATGTTGCACCACAAACTGTCCAGGAGTTGGGGGATGCTTTCGTCCAGGTGTGGGAGAAGATCCCTCAGGAGACCATCCACCACCATATTAGGAGCAAGCCCAGGTATTTTAGGGATATCATAAAGGCACGTGGAGGCCACAGACATAACTGAGCCTCATTTGACTTGTTTTAAGGACATTACATCAATGTTGGATCAGCCTGAAGAGTTTTTTTCCACTTTAATTTTGAGTGTAACTCTAAATCCAGACCTCCATGGGTTGCTCAATTTGATTTCCATTGATAATTTTTGTGTGATTTTGTTGTCAGCATATTCAACTATGTAACGAACAAGGTATTTAACAAGAATATTTCATTCATTCAGATCTAGGATGTCTTATTTTGTGTTCCCTTTAATATTTTGAGCATATTCTTATATAGTCTTATTATGATATTGCTTACATTGTGTGTAAACATAATTCACCTTCAGCATGCTGGTCTTTTGCAGTGTCTGGATCTCTTTTGTACTCACCTACCTGAGCACCAAGGGGAAATACATCGTGGCTCTGCAGGTCTTCTCCATCTTCTCTTTATTTTTAAAACAGTGTAATAGATTTTAAGGTCTACTTTTTTGTTTTAAAAAAATCATTTTAAAAAGGAATTTTTCAGCCTCTGCTGCAATTTTATCACAATTCCACATTTTTTTCCTGGGGTAATAAGAAAAAGGTTGCAGGTGGAATTTCTTAAAATATGAAATACCAAAATAAATTGTTTTGTGATGAGGAATCCCAATGTAGACACACACATGCATGCACACACACACATTATTATTTTACTTTTAATATAAGCTGCTCCTTTGTGTTAATATCTGGCCTCAGGATAATACTATAGCACTTGGGGATGAAGCCCAGTACTGGAGACCAAGATGGAGAAGACCTGCACAGCCACCATGTATTTCCCCCTTGGTGCTCAGGTAGATGGGTACAAATAAGATCCAGACACAGCCACAGTCCATATAGAGCGATATAGGAGGAAACTTAATGCAAAGAGATGTGAAGTGCACTCATAGTAAACAGTTATAAGCTCAGCTCTTCAAACTTTTTACTTGGCATATTTGGGTGTCAAGTTTCTTTTTATTTATTTATTTTTTATTGTACATTTTTCATTATTATTCATTACATTTCCCATTTTGAAAGAGCAATGTACTGGCCATATCAAGTCCTTTTAAAATATACATCAGTATACACCTTGATTGTAACTATTATTCTCATAATCATACAGTATAGTCTCGAAATAAATAGTATTGTCTCTCATAATTATAACTATTATTTTCATAGTTGTACCATAACACTCTATTACATTTATCACTCTAATACTCTTTAAACTATATTCATGAATAATCCGAAAGTGATATTGCTTACATTGTGTGCAAACATAATTCTTGGGAATGTGAAATCAAAACCAAAGGTATTTATAAAACAGTGTAATTCTTATTTTACTTTTAATACAAGCTGCTCTTTTGTGTTAAGATCTGGCCTCAGGGTAATAATATAGCACTTGGGGATGAAGATGCAGCCCAAAAGCCCAGTGCTGGAGGCCAAGATGGAGAAGACCTGCACAGCCACTATGTATTTCCCCTTGGTGCTCAGGTAGGTGGGTACAAAAGAGATCCAGACACTGCAGAAGACCAGCATGCTGAAGGTGATCAGCTTGGCTTCATTGAAGGCTCCAGGCAGATTCCTGGCCAGGAAAGCCACTGTGAAGCAGATGGCAGCCAGGATGCCCATGTAGCCCAGGGATCCATAGAACAGGGCAATAGATCCTTCCTTGCATTGCAGGATGATTTCTCGAGGCTGGGAATGGAAGTCAGAGTCAGGGAATGGAGGAGAGACTCCTAACCAGATACAGCAAATGAGCATTTGAATCCCAGAACAAGAAAGAACCAGGGAGTTGGCTAGAGTCTTCCCCAGCCACCTTCTCATGTTGTTGCCTGGCTTTGTGGCCAGGAAGGCCAACACTACTGTGATTGTCTTGGCTAAGACTGAAGAGACAGCTGTTGAGAAGACAATGCTGAAAACTGTTTGACGGAGAAGACAAGTGGCTTTCCTTGGCTGGCCAATGAAGAGAAAGCAAGACAGAAAGGAGAACAATAGGGAAATGAGGAGGATGTAAGAGAGGTCCCTGTTGTTGGCCTTGACTATTGGAGTTTCCAAGTATCTGATGAAGATTGCTAAGACAAGCACGGTGGTTAAAGACAAGATCAGGGCAAAGGAAGCCAAGATGTTCCCCAGAAGCTCTTTGTAAGTTAGGAAGGTTGTAATCTTGGGGATACACTGATCTCGTTTTTCATTTGAATGCTTATCCTCTGGGCATTTGGTGCATTTTTCCACATCTGCAAATAAGAGAGATGAGAGAACCATGGTTTATGTACATTTTATAATGTTGGCTTTTTTCACCCTTATCTCCCACAAAGACATCGTATCTCAGATTGGTCTATTTCCTCAATTTTGATTTTGTTGTTCGTTTATATTTTTCCCACCAATCAATGTTATTTACACCTTTTATCTGAAAATCTTTAGGATATATACTTGAAAACATTCTCTTTTGTGTGACTCAGGGGTGGGCTCCAAAACTTTTAGCAATGGATTCTCTGCCAGTTATAGGTGGGTGTGGTCATTGTAGGCATGGCCTTATTGGCCTCATGCACCACAGCAAGGGGCATTTTTGCCCTCCCCTGACTCCGGAGGCTTTCCTTGAGCTTCCAGGAGGGTAAAAATGGTCTCACCGGGCTGTGGAGACTCTCTGGAAGCTGTAAATAAACCTATTTATGGCCTTGCTGAATTTCTGGAAGACCCATTTTTGCCCTCCCTAGGCCTTTGCATGCGCTCTGCACCTACCTGCATCCAAAATGGACAATGTGGGGACTTCTGGGAGGGGTGGAATGGGTGGGTCCAGCCAGGAGTAGGATTTGGGATTTCTAAAAACTGCATAGAGTCTTAGCTAGGGGCTCTCCCAAACCCCTGCAAACCCCTATCATTGCACTCTTGGTGTGACTGTATTTTCGACACTTTTCTCTTAATATGCTCTTTTCAATTTATGGAACAATTGTAGAAAGAAAGTCAGCATGGAATATACAAAGATAAATCCTTTTAAAAAAAGTTCCTTATGAATCCTTAGAAAAATTTTGCAGAGATGATCAGAGGCAAAAGAAGACTTGATTGATGAGCCATCTTTCTCTCAGATGGTTTCTCACAACTCTGGATCTTCAGGCAAGCAAGCCGTGTTGATATGCTACCAATTCAGACCAGTTCAGCAGAACCGGTAGTAAAAAAAAGCCTCTGACAATCAGCTGAGAGGAGGGGGAAAAAGCCTTCAATGATTAGCTGAGAGGAGAAAGAAAAGAAAAGTGCAGGATCGGCCCTCCCACCCGCCTCTGTCCTTTTCTCTTCTTTATCCTTTCAACTGATTGGTGCTGCAGACTTCAGCTGTTGTGTGATAAACTGTGTGAACTGGTAGTGGAACTGCTGCAAGGAAGGTGACAAAGAAACACCAAAATTGAGGATTCAGAATCTCTGACCCCTCCCACTATGAGGATTTCTCCTTCAAAGCCACTCACCTTCCTGAGTGGAGATGGACCCTTCCCCGCAAGGAAGACAGTCATAGCAGCAAGGAGGCTCCCCTTCCTGAGGCACCATGAAGAAACCAAGATGGCAGCTCTCTACACATTTAGATTCAGGGAGGGACTAAGCAAAAATAGAAGACATGTCAAGGGCAGTGTGAGGGCTGGATGTGTTTGTGTGCATCTGTGGCAGATGCACTAGGCATCTTGTTAGCCTAGCTGCTCTTCCACTGATATTAGATAGCCATTGGGTTGAGGAATCCAAAATCAAATCCCTGCATCCAATCATCCATCACATGGTTGGTCCAATCATTACTTCATTCCAACTGGAGACTATCCCCAGGCACTCCCATCCAGGTGCAGAGTAACATGTCCTTGACTTTCTGAGAAAAGAATGTTGTTGTGAATAATCTTCCACCACTTCTTATAACCCCCTCCCAAACACTCAGGCACTGAATGTGGCAGCCCAGAAGCCTCAAAGAAATATGGCTTCCAAGCTGACACTCAATTTTTCCCATGAAGAGCAGCTGTGCTTTCACAAGATCTGACCTGACCTGACTGCCAATGAGGGCAGTGTTTGGGAGTTGTAAAAAAAAAAAAAAAAAGGCAATTCAATTGGTGTATATTAGAATAGAGCTTTGGGGGACATCATACACTCAGGTTCTGGGATACTTGCTTTCACTCTAATATAAATGACAGAGAGAGAGAGAGAGAGAGAGAGAGAGAGAGAGAGAGAGAGAGAGAAAAGGCAGATGGATCGGATAGGATAGAAAAAGTCTGTTAATGGCATAACTAGAGGTAAAGTTTGGAAATAAAGTTTAAATGTGAAAAGCAGTGGTTGGTTTTAGTTGAGAAATAAAAAGATACTGCAGTGGATTTCCTGTAAAAAGGAACATGGACATCCAGATGGTCATAAGCTCCACCGAAGAGGCAAGAGGAGAAGGAGGAAGATGGGATTGAAAAGATAAACCATTTTTGGTCCATAGGTTTAGGATGTCTGGAGTTTGTCTTCTGATTAAGAGTCTTAACATTAATTGATACCTGGTTTGTCTTTCTCTGTGAACTTCAAGCAAGCTTATGATTATTTCCTCATAAACATTTTAAATTTAAGGACTCTGCATTCATCAGACCTCATTTAAATGGACATACAGTACATCAGAGGTGGTATTCAGCAGAGGAAATTTTGAGTAGTTCAGAGAACCGGGAATGCCACCTCTGACTGGCTCAGCCTCCGTCTATTCTCTGGCTCCTGAGTCCCAGCTAATTGGCTGGGTCTTCTTTGGTTGCCTGGCATTGGAGAATGGAGCTGGAAATCAGGTTAGTAGGGTTGGGAGGGAATGGGGATTTTGCAGTAACCTTCCCCTGGAGTGGGGTGGGAACAGAGATTTTATAGTATCCTTCCCATGCCATGCCCACCAAGCCACACCATGCCCACCAAGCCATACCCACACAACCAGTAGTAAAAATTTTTGAATCCCACCACTGCAGTACATGGAACATGATTGACTAAATGTAATTGTTTCCCTTTGCAAAGAGGAAGTTACTATTGTCATGTCCAATCATCTTTTCTTTTGTGTTTCATTTCATTAATCATAAAATGAAATGTAAGTTAAGAATTGGGAGTTCCCTCTTTGAATGAGAAAAATCCTTTTTAGTCAGAATGTCTGAATCAATCATAATAAGATGATCTTCTTGTCTTGGTCTGTTTCATTGAAAAATATTCATGCTGAGGCATGAGTCTGAGAAGCCATATTTGGCTAAAAGTTGTGGCTCAGACAACTCTCTAATTCTCTGGAAGGTCAGAAGTGCAGTTGCCTACTTGCAACAGAATACCTTATGCCACCAGACTTGAAATTTTAACACAGAACTAAGTCATCTTTAGTTGGACCTAAATTATCTATTGCAATGTCCTACCTGTCAATGACTACTTCAGCTTCAACCACAACAATAAAAGAGCACCACAATAAATATAAACTCAGGATAAACTGCACCAAACTCTGTTGCAGGAAATATGACTTCAGCAATAGAGCGGTCAATGTCTGGAACACACTACCTGACTTTGTGGCTGCTTCCTCAAACCCCAAAAACTTTAACCTCAGACTGTCTACTGTTGACCTCACCCCTTCCTAAGAGGTCTGTAGGAATGTGCATAAGCGCACCAATGTGCCTACCATCCCTGTCCTAATGTTCCTTTTTATTTATATCCATTTCATGTATTCATAATCATATTTATACTGTGTTTCTCCAACAATACGGCCTCCACCAATGGGAAGCCCCACCATGTTTTATAGGCATTCAATTTATAAAATTGAATTAAGCCCCTCCCACCCAATTAAGGCCCATATTAAACATGTGAAATGGGGCGGGGAATGGTGGGAGGGGCTTGCATTTCGGAAGTACTTGCATGCCTGGATATGGTGCTGTTTGCGTTGGTGGAGGACTTCATACCAGGAGCCCTTTCGCTACCATTGCTTTTACTTCTCCCTTGCTGCTGCAGCATTAAAGAAACTCTGCAGCATTTGGCACAGCCATGTGTGGCCAGTCAGGGCTCCTCCCTGCAACCAGAGCCCTGAGGAGACACTTGGCTTCAAGCGCTCCCGTCACCGCGTTCCGAGGGAAGGTGTTCGCCTGAGATGATCTCTCCCTCTCTCTCTCTCTCCCCGCAAGGTCTGCAAAGGAGAAGGGAAGGTGGGCCTGCCTGTCAGCTGCGCTGGGCTCCTTCCCGGTGGCAGAGCTCTCACCAAGGCAGTGAGCGCCTCCCCGCCAGACCTTCTGTTCATCCCACCAGGGCCGCACCAGAGCCATGCAGGCTGGGCAGAGCTGGGAAGGTGAGCCGCAGGTGCGTGCATGCCTCCTCCTGCCCCTCGTTCCCAAATCTCGCCCAGGCAAGCATCGCTTTGTTTGCTGTGCAATGCCACGGCTTCCTCACCTCTCAGCAAACAGAAGGAACTGGCTTCAGCCTCCTCCTTCTCAGCTGCAGTGCAGACCTTGCGGGGAGAGAGAGAGAGAGAGAGGGAGAGGGAGAGATCCTCTCAGGTGAGCGCCTTCCCTTGGAATGCAGCGATGGGAGCTCCTGAAGCCAAGTGTCTTCTCAGGGCTCCAGTTGCAGGGAAGAACCCTGACTGGCCGCACATGGCTGCGCCAAATGCCGCAGTGTTCTTCTTATGCTGCGGCAGCAATGGAAAAGGAAAAGGTCTCCCGAACCCCAAGATGTCACCACCCGCCCACCCGAGGATGCAAGGGGGGGGAATTAAGTCACCCCCAAAAAGACGGTCTAGCCTTTTTTTCAGGGGTCAAAAAATATAAGGCCCGGCCCTATAATGTGAGAAACATGGTAATTATACCAGTTATGACAAATAAAATGAACAAATACATACAAATCAGTCCTGCAAGACTCTGTCATTAGAGCCTATCTTCCAGAGAGCACTTCTGGCACTCCTGAGGTTTTGAAAAGAACTGAGGGAGTAAAAATTACTTCACCTGGTTGAGCCATTTGGGGGACACCATTGCTTCCTGCTCAATAGTAAACATGGCTTTTCCTGATCCCTGTCTTGTTAGGCTCCCAAACTTTGCTCGGACCACTGACTTGTTGGGAAACTGGGCCCAACTCATGATGTCAAGATCAGCAGCCAGCTCTCCACTCTCATCCAGATATAATCCATCCAAGGAGTTATTGTACAGCTGTGGGCTTTGCAGGAAAAGATGAAGCTAAAAGAAGAGAGATGAGGAGAAAACTCGGAAAATAGAGCACGGATTCTGACAGGATCATTCTGTACAGTTCCAGTATGCCATATCTATATTTACTGCAATGCTTATATTTGGTAGAGATTTCTGGTATGGTCCATGTGTGCAAATAACCAAATCTGAGAACAAAATACATTGTCAACTTGTAAAGGATTCCTATTCCTGTTTTAGAGTTGCCATAAACAAGAGGGAGGGGAGGAAATCTGAAAGAGCAGGGTAGCAGTTTAAAACCAGAAGTACATTTCAAAGCTTATCTTATAAAGACCGTGGCTAAGCAACTGGATCTTCAGCCTGCGGAAATCCTTAATTGGAGAATTTGTTTGATGGCACCCAACTGGTGAACATGGTTCATTGGAGAATCTGATTTATGAGTCACCCAGGGGAGAGGGGAGAAACAGAGTCATAAGTGACTGTAAATTACGTATGCCAGAGTTGGCTTCATGCAGGGTTAATTCTGGACATGTTGCTCCAAATAAATCTTTTGGTTTCTTTTGAAGCTTGGCTCAAGGCTCATGATTTAATTTGGGCAATAGCCAGAATCCTGACATACATAATGAAACAATAATAAAGTGAAAGAAAAAAACATTAAAAGACATTAGCTTATAAAGTTTATGAAATTCTTTTACTATGTATTGAGTCTCAGACCCTGGAAAATATTGCCAGACACTCTTACTGTAGGTAATACAATAGTACAATAGTACAACAGTTAGTACAAAATAGTCTTGAAACGAACTATATTGGTTTTTTAGTCTGGTCTACTTCATACGGTTGACATTAATCTTGCAAGTTCCAAAATGTTATCTTTATGTAAATTAGGGAAGGGCTAATGGTTTAATACATGTAAGAGATGAAAAGGGCCAGTGTTACCAATGATGCATATAGAGTTAAGGTAAAGGTAAAGGTTCCCCTCATAGGTACCGTGTTTCTCCAACAATACGGCCTCCCCCAATAGGAAGTCCCAGCATGCTTTATAGGCATAAAATCAAATTAAGCCCCTCCCCCCAAATTAAGGCCTATATTAAATATGCAAAATGGGGGGGAATGGCTGGGGGGCTTGCTTATAAGAAGTACTTTTGTTGCATACCCGGATATGGTGCTGCCTGCGTTGACTTCGATGTTTGTGGAGCACTTCATATCGGGAAACCTTCTGCCACCATTGCTTTCCCTTCTCCCCTTGCTGCCGCGGTATCTAAAGCAACGCAGCCAGCCAGGGCTCCTCCGTGCAACTGGAACCCAGCGGAGGCATTTGGCTTCAGGCACTCCTGTTGCCGCTTTCCCTTTGCCTTCAAAGGCAAAGCCAATTCTTTTAAAAATGATGCCCTACTACCAGTACAACAAAGACTCCCCTGCCCGAGAGGGCAGCCCAACCCCACGAGGGGAGGCAAATCTCCTGGGGCTGCAGCACAGGATTGGCCCACCCCAAGAGAAGCGCCCAGCTGCCATCCCTGCCTGTCTCTGGGCAGAGCACAAAGAGCTTCACCTGGGTGACTTAATTCCCCTCCTTGCATCCTCAGGTTGGCGGGCGGCAATGGCTTGGATGTTGACTTCAGCATTTGTGGGGCACTTCATATCGGGAAACCTTCTGCTACCGTTGCTTTCCTTTCTCCCCATGCTGCCACAGCATTTAGAGCAATGCTGCAATGTTTGGTGTTGCCACACACAGCCAGCCAGGGCTCCTTCCTGAAACTGGCTCAGCTTCAGGCGCTCCTGTTGCCACCTTCCTGTCGCCACCTTGGAGAGGGAGGCGAGGGGATGGCAGCACTGCTTCCCTGGCCAGCGGGTCTGGTGGAGAGAGCCCGAAACTGCCCAACCTCTCCACCCTTCGCCCAGCTCGTCCCTACCTCCAAATGCGCCAGCAGCTGCAAACACTGCAGCATCATGAGCATTGGGCAGGGGTGCTCACTCAGTGGGGCTCAGCTCAAAGGAGGATGCGGCACAGGCCATTGCCTCACCTCCCTGTCCGTGGATGTGTGGGTGCTATCACTGCCTCGGGCAGCCTCTCCCAGAGGCCCCTTCGGGTTTGGGCTGGAGGGACCTGGGAAGGAAGTCAAGCTTAGGTCATCCCGGTTCTTTTGGTTGGCAGCTGTACGTACACCTGTGGCTCACTTTCCCGGCTCTGCCCAGCCCGCATGGCTCTGGCACAGCTCCGGCAGCCCTCACTCACTGCCTTGGCAAGAACTCGGCCGCCGGGCAGGAGAGCCTGTCTGTCAGCTGCACTGGGCTCTCCAGGCAAAGCTCTTCTTGCTCTGCCCAGCGCCAGGCAGGTATGGTGGCTGGGTGCTTCTCCCGAGGTGGGCCAAACCTGCACTGCGACTCTGGGAGATTCGCCTCCCCACATGGGATTGGGCTGCCCTGTTGGGCAGGGGAATTTTTGTCGTACCAGTCGTAGGGCATCAATTTTAAAATAATTGACTTTGCCTTTGAAGGTGAAGGGAAGGCAGTGACAGAAGCACCTGAAACCAAGCCAGGCTCTGGTTGCAGGAAGGAGCCCTATCTGGCTGTGCGTGGCTGCACCAAACGTTGCAGCATTGCTCTAAATGCTGCAGCAGCATGGGGAGAAGGGAAAGCAATGGTGGCAGAAGGTTTCCCGATACGAAGTGCCCCACCAATGCTGAGGTCAACATCCAAGCCATCGCTGCCCGCCAACCCGAGGATGCAAGGGGCGGAATTAAATCACCCCTGAAAAATGGCCTAGTTGTTTTTTCAGGGGTCAAAAAAAAATAAGGCCCGGCCTTATTTTGTGAGAAACACGGTACATCCTAGTCTTTTCCAGCTCTATAGGGCAATGCTCATCTCCGTTACAAAGCCAAAGAGTCGGCGCTGTTTGAAGACATCTCCATGGTCATGTGGCTGGCATGACTAAATGCTGAAGGAACATGGAATGCTGTTACCTTAAAACCAAAGTGGTGGAGAAGGCGGAGCTTCGTCTCGGTGTTACAGCTGCGATCTCGGGGCTCTGAGATCGTAGCTGATATTTTCGCCCCTGGTCGGTTCTAACGGACCTAAACCGTCCCGTAGAGACGGGGATTGTGAAGGGCACAGTCCCAGGATCCCAGAGATATCGCAAAATCTCTGGTTTGATCTGGGAGAAGCCCTTTTGCTGGCAGCGGAAAGGCAGCCTCCAAAGCTGCTGAAGTCGGGACAGCTCCGGAAAGAAAGGGGTTTAAATGAGCGTGTATCGGTTGGGTGAGAAACTTATTTTGTATTATAAATTGATTGAGACTTGAAAGGACATCCTGAACAAAGAAGAAATCTGTGACTTTATTTTTGTTTGACTGAAACTTGGCTGAGTGGCGTTTAAGTGATGTCACACTGAGACTTGGATTTTTTTCTTATTTTTTTTTCTGAGGACTTTAATGTGATTTTGTAGGTAACCGGATTGAATTTTCTTTTATATATATTTTTATTCTTCTCTTGATTTTTATTTTTTTTTATTTTTCTTTTTAGGATAGAGGCTCCCTTTGGCTATCTTTTTTTTTTTTTCTCTTGTTTGAGTTTTTTATAAATATTTTTTCTTCTGGCTGGGGGGGGAAAGAGTATTAAGAGATGTTGCAACACTGCCAACTAGAGGCTTGAAAATATTTTATTTGAATTGGGGAGAAAAGCACTCCTTTTCAAGGTCATTTAAATGTGATAAGATAGAGGGAGAACACAGTAAAATATTATTACAGGTGCTTTCTTGGACTCATATCAATATTTCAACACTTGAGGCTTGGCTTTGAAGCTGTTGGAGAAGACAGTCATAATAAGAGCCTTGGATAAAGAAATAAAGTGCAGTGTGCAGTGTATATATATATATATATATATATATATATATATATATATATATATATATATATAT
>BLBF01000154.1:125415-148754 GCA_015471245.1 Laticauda colubrina | reverse complement strand
ACCATTTGAGCAGCCACATGCACATTTGTGGCCTGCTGGAGGTCATTTTGCAGGGCTCTGGCAGCGTTCCTCCTGTCCCTCCTTGCACAAAGGTCGAGGTAGTGGTCCTGATAATGGGTTGTTTCCTTCCTACGGCCTCCTCCACATCTCCTGATGAATTGGCCTGTCTCCTGGTAGTGCTTCCATGCTCTGGACACTTCACTGACAGACACAGAAAATCTCCTTGCCACTTTGATATGCCATCCTGGATGAGCTGCACTACCTGAGCCACTTGTGTGGGTTGTAGACTCCGTCTCATGCTTCCACATGAGTGAAAGCACCGCCAGCATTCCAAAGTGACCAAACCATCAGCCAGAAAGCATAGGAACTGTGAAGTGGTCTGTGGTCACCACCTGCAGAACCACTCCTTTTTTGGGGATGTCTTGCTAACTGCCTCTGCTTTCCACCTGTTGTCTATTCCATTTGCACAACAGCATGTGAAATTGATTGTCAATCAATGTTGCTACCTAAGTGGACAGTTTGATTTCACAGAAGTGTGATTGACTTGGAGTTACACTGTGTGTTTAAGTTTTCCCTTTATTTTTTTGAGCAGTGTATATGTTGTGTAGTTTTCAATGGGATTATTAATTTTAATGTTTTATGTAATAAAATGTGAAATATTTAATGAGATTTAAAAGGGGAGATAATTATGAATATGAAACTTGAGGTGGCACTGTTAAACTGACATTTTAAGAGGGAAACCAATTTATAGAAAGAGTATTATTAATCAGAATTTAAGAGGAATATACAAATGTGACAGTTAAAAGTACTAAAGTATAATACTTATGAAGCTAATTTTTTGTTAATTAAATAATAAGATAAACTTTTGAAATAATACAATAAAATAGAAAATGTATAAAAGCATTGTTAAGATAAGAAACTGAATACAAAAATTGAATGTGCAATTATGGTCATATTTGTATGTATATGTGAAACCTATTATCATACTGTTCACTAAAAAGAAATGTCAAAATGTGGAAAACTGAATAAAACTTGTTTAAAAAAAGAGAATCGGACTCCAACAAGGGCACGACAAGGACCTTCCAACTGTTGGCTGGCTAGAGGAGGAGCAGAGAAGCAACCAGACAATCAGAGAGTACTCAGATTGGACAATGTGACTTATTGTTTGGGAGAAAAGGGAAATTTTCATTTTTTAATGAGAAGGTACGGGAACATTCAAAGTTGGCTTTCCACCTGTTTGTGCAAAGATGATATCTCCTAATAAAACTGTTCTTTGAGGAACCAACTTGCCTCAGAGTTCTGTTTGTGATGGGTGTACAACTTGGAACATTGACAGGCAGACAGAATGGGAAGATCTTTTTGCACTATCAACTACCTCCAGTGGTGAGTGGTCCCTTCGGGATCCCAAGCCTTGGGGTCTTGGATCCAGCCCCTGGAGGCTCTATTTCAGCTTGAAACAGGCCATGGGAGGCCCACAGAAGGCCAAACAGAACCTTAGAGGGCCGGATCCAACCCCCAGATGCTTTCTTATGGCCTGCAAAGGGCCAGGGGAGGCCTCTGGAAGGCCTAACGGGGCTTCTGAGGGACAGGTCCACCCCTTGGAAGCTCCATTTTGGCTGGCAAGATGCCAGGTGAGGCCTCTGGATGAATCCAACTACTACAGGAAAGTTCTATCATTTCTTTAGGCCATCTGAGATCAGCCAGGACCTCCAACTTTCCCCAACATCTACCTGGTTTGCAATCTTAAAGACAGTCTCAATCATGTTCAGGCACCTTTCACTTTTATTGCAAAATTTGTAGATAGAGTATTTTCTTTTCCTATTTCAAATGTTAGTTCTCAGAGGAAGGCTGAACAAGATGGATTCAGAAAGATGGCTTGGATTCTCCCCCAGGAGGCAAGTGAAATAATCTTGTTGCCAAAAACCAATTTGTAATTTAGAGAGTGTCCAACTTCGATAGGCATATCAACAAGATCCCATTGCATGAATGTCATGTTCCAAAGACTTGTATGTGATGTGGCATTTTGGATCACAAAAGGGTAAGGGCATTACAGAGATATGCTGCTTTGAGAAATAACAAAAACTCAGTAGACATTTTGGAATTTTATAGTATAGGATTGGGGATATTATCTTCTAAACATTCTCTAATTATTTAAAGCAAAACCTTTGGCCCTCTTCTGTATGGAGAGGAGCTTGCACCATCTTCTAGGTGTGGAATGACTTAAAATTTCTCTGCCTCAGATTTCTACATTTCTTCTGGTTGTAAGTTGATCCTTTGTATTCAGGTCTGGCCTCAAGATGATAATATAGCACTTGGGGATGAAGATGCAGCCAAGCAGACCAGCACTGGAGGATAAAATGGAGAAGACCTGCACAGCCACCATGTATTTCCCTTTGGTGCTCAGATAGGTTGGCACAAAACTTATCCAAACACTGCAGAAGAATAGCATGCTGAAGGTGATCAGTTTGGCTTCATTGAATGTCCCAGGGAGATTCCTGGCCAGGAAAGCCACTGTGAAGCAGATGGTAGCCAGGATGCCCATATAGCAAAGTGTGAGGTAGAACATGACAACAGAACCTTCATTGCATTTCAGGATGATCTCTCCAGGTTGGGAGTGGAGGTCAGAGTCAGGGAAAGGTGGAGAAACTCCCAGCCAGATGGAGCAGATAATAAGTTGGATAGCAGAACAAGAAAGGATGATGGAGTTGGCCAAGCTCTTCCCCAACCATCTCTTCACTTGGTTTCCTGGTTTTGTTGCTAGGAAAGCCAACACCACCATGATCGTTTTGGCCAGGAGAGAAGAAACAGCAACTGAGAAGACAATGCTGAACACTGCTTGTCTGAGAAGGCAGGTGGCTTTCCTTCGTTGACCAATGAAGAAAAAGGAGGACAAGAAGCAAAGCAAGAGGGAGACTAGGAGGATGTAAGAGAGGTCCCGATTGTTGGCTTTGACAATGGGAGTTTCTCGGTATTTAATGAATATGATTAAAACAAGGGTTGTGGTTAAGAAGAACAGCAAGGCAAAAGATACAAGGATGATGCCTAGATTTTCTTCATAAGACAGGAAGGTTATAATTTTTGAGATACATTGGGCTCGGTCCTCATTTGGATGTTGATCAGGGGAACACTTGGTACATTTTTCTGTATCTGGGAAAACCAAATGAATTGTTTTTAAAAATCATTCCATTCATATTTGAAGAAGCTTCTTGGGACAACAGCTGTTACCAGGAACGTTTTCCCAAGGGCATGTTTTAACATTTCCTCAGAATAAAGTTAATAAGAATATCATTTTCAAATATATAAATATATTCCAGTGATCTATGGAATTTGGGCAAATCTTAGGAACTGTACATTGGTTGGATTCAAATAATTTAACAATCAGTTCTCTGCCCTAATGACTGGCTGGGTAAGTGTGGCTGGGTGTTTATTTGACAGGATTGGCATGTCCAACTCAATGTCACTCACGTTGAGGGGCACCTCACCTCATCTGGCCTCTCATTGCCCCTCCCCTCCCAGCCACTTCTTCCCTCACCCAGTCTCTTCTCACCGGATGGTTTTCCTGGCATTTGAAATAAGCACAACACTGCAGATTCCATCCTATAATATAACACCAATCAACACCTTTCTCTCCTCACAATAAAAATGAAATTGAGACTCTAGAAAAAGTACAGAGAAGAGCAACCAGGATGATTAGGGGACTGAAGACTAAAACATAAGAACGGTTACAGGAAGTGGACATGGCTAGTCTTGTGAAGAGAAGGACCAAGGGAGACATGATAGCAGTCTTCCAATATTTGAGGGGCTGCCACAGAGAGGAAGGGGTCAACCTATTTTCTAAAGCACCTGAAGGCCAGACAAGGAATAATGGATGGAAACTGAGCAAGGAGAGATTCAACCTGAAAATAGGGAGAAATTTTCTGACAATGAGAACAATCAACCAATGGAACAGAAGTTGCCCTTGGAAGTTGTGGGAGCTTCATCACTTGAGACTTTCAAGAAGAGATTGGACTGTCATTTGTTAAAAATTGTGTGGGGTCTCCTCCTTAGGCAGGGGGTTGGACTAGATGAACTACAAGGTCCCTTCTAACTCTGATTATCTGTTGTCACCAAAATAGGGTGGCCTGTCTTCACGTCTTTTCAAGCACAGCCTCTCTTCCAAATGATTCTGTGTATACGATGAGCAATCCACACCAAACCA
The DNA here is from genome assembly GCA_015471245.1 of Laticauda colubrina. Taxonomy (NCBI): domain Eukaryota; kingdom Metazoa; phylum Chordata; class Lepidosauria; order Squamata; family Elapidae; genus Laticauda; species Laticauda colubrina. Next base: position 144,556 of record BLBF01000154.1, on the reverse strand, counting down.
TGACCAAAAAAAAGTTGAAAATCAGGCATGACTTGCTTAGAAATTGCCTTGCTTACCACAGAAATTCTTCTCACAACTGTGATTGTAAATGGTAGGCTACATTTAAAGGGGGTGAGTAAGGGTGAATAAACTCTAGATGTCTATGAACAGGCACCCAGGGAAGCTATTCCACTTTCCAACCACATAGATTTCTGATCAATTGGTAATCAATGTTAAGGTTCCAGAATGGCTCCTCATTGTGAATAGAATTTGCAAATTCCATTTTAAGCAGGCTAAAAAAAACTCTGATGGACCAAACCAAGGTCTGTATTGCTGTTAATCCTCTCGTCACTCCGTATCACCTATCCCCTCTCACTTGTGACTGTATGACTGTAACTTTGTTGCTTGTATCCTTATGATTTATATTGACTGTTTCCTCGTATGATTTGATTGATTATTGTAGCCTATGACTATCATTAAGTGTTGTACCTTATGATTCTTGACTCTTGATGAATGTATCTTTTCTTTTATGTAGAATGAGATTATATGCATTAAGACAAATTCCTTGTGTGTCCAATCACACTTGGCCAATAAAGATTTCTATTCTATTCTATTCTATTCTATTCTATTCTATTCTATTCTATTCTATTCTATTCCATTCCATTCCATTCCATTCCACTCCACTCCACTCCACTCCACTCCACTCCACTCCACTCCACTCCACTCCATTCCATTCCATTCTATTCTATTCTATTCTATTCTATTCTATTCTATTCTATTCTATTCTATTCAGATTTGTGACCACACAAATGCCTCTGGTTCTCCCATAAGTAGAAGGTAGAGAATTATGGCTTTGCCCAACATGGAACAGGCATTTTCCCACAATTGTACTTTCCTCCCTCACACCACACACAGTATTGGACACTCGGCCATCTCACACTCTCGGAAACCCTAAGTTTGGTATCCACATTATTCTGAGAAAACATTTCCAAGTTTCTCACCCTCAATCAATAAGTACTCAGGCGGTAGTGGAACTCAAGAGTCTCCTGGTAATTGGCCCAAAGTCAGCCAGGAAGTTTTTATGCTTAAAGGAGGATTAGAACTCAAAGTCCTATGATGATTGTCTCAAAGTTTCCCATTTGGCTTTTATTTTGAAGGTGGGTTTAAAACTCCAGTAATTGGCAGAAAATCCCTCAGATGGCTTTGATTCCTGCAGCTCACCAGGCACTCCTTGCCTCTCCCCCAAGCACAAAAAGCTCCTTCTGCCACTGCCTTCCTTCTTCCCCCCTCACCTCACCCAAGCAGACAGCTGTTCCTCAAGACCCTCACTTGCCTCATGCCCAAGTCAGGCAATGCCAGCATGGGAGGACAATCTGCCTGAGCCCCTTTTCCTCCTGCCGCCTCGTTCCCACAGAAGCTCCCTCAGGGCTAGCCAGGAGCCTCTCCATGAAACAGGCAAACAAGTGACTGGATGGGCTTTCTCCCAGCCAGACTGCAGGATGGAGGGCAGGGGCTTCCTGCACTGAAGCTATCACAAAGAAGGGGTCTATCTATTTTCTGCCTATTTTCCAAACCACCAGAAGGCAAGATAAGAAAAAACGGATGGAACTTATCAAGCAGTGAAGAACCTAGAACTAAGGAGAAATTTCCTCACAGCTAGAACAATTCATCAGTGGAATGTCTCGCCTTCAGAAATTGTGGGTACCCTATTACTGGAGGGTTTTAAGAAGAGACTGGATGGCCACCTGTCTCAAATAGTATAGGGTCTCCTGCTTGAGCAGATGGTTGGACTAGAAGATCTCCAAGCTCCCTTCTAACTCTGTTATTCTATTGTGTTCAGTAGATAAACCCAAATTATAAAACTGGAAGTAGTAAAGCTTGCCCAATCTGCCAAACCCTACTATTTCAAACTAATTCCTCTTTCAAGCTCTTTTTTCTATTCCTCACCTGAAATAAATGGAGCAATTAGAAGATGAACAAGACAATAGTTGGAATTCAATCTGTCTTTTAACTTGCACTTTAATGAAAAGACTTTGAATGCATTCATTACCACAAGGCCTGCCATTTTCTTTGGTGTGACCCACCTTCCTGAGTGGAAATGGTCCCCTCTGGACAAGGAATACAGTCATAGCAGCAAACTGGCTCTCCTTCTTGAGCCCTCTTGACAAATCCAGGATGACAGTTTTCCACACACTGAGACTGAGGCAGAGTCTGATCAGAAAAACAAGGAATTCCAAAGAAAATATGTTAGGATTCACCATCCATGGAAAATAAAGGTCAGAATGTATATTAGCCAAAGAGTCCCTGGCTGTCAACTCATGAAACATTCCTATGCCTGTCTTCGAGTTGCTACAAACAAGGAGGAGGAAATCTGAAGGAGCAGTATGGCACTTTAAAACCAGAAGTACATTCCAGCTTTATCTTACCAAGATTGTCGCTAGTCTACTGGATCTTCTGCCAGCATAAATACTTCATTGGAGAATGTGACTAATAACACCCAGCCTGTGAACGCACTTCATTGGAGAATCTGATTTATGATACACTCAGGGGGGAGAAGGGAAACAGGGTCACAGGTAAATTATGTATGCCAGAGTTGGGTTCATTTAGGTTAATGCCGGCATGTTGCTCCTAATAAATCTTTTGGATTTTTTTTGAAGCTTGGCTCGAGGCTCATGATTTAATTAGGGCAATTGGCAGAGCCCTGACACTGGCCTTCACTTAGGTAAGTGTGAACTCTCTAGGTAGCTGCAAATAATTGAAGGAGATAGAGCTGCCAACAGATTCTTCATTTAGCTCATCCCTTTTGCTTTTGGAATATCTCACTGATATAAAAGACTTTTCTACTTCATAAAGTTAGGAGGGATGGAATTAAGAAAAGATTTAAGCATTAAGTGACAACCAGTATTAAAATGTATTCCTTCATTCTTCATATATCCATGATTTTAAAATATAATTATATATTCGTATTAAATTATAGAATCAAATTTATTCTGAAAAATTTACCAAAGTTTTATTAGATTTATGAAAATATAATAAAACTGTGATGAAGAAAAAAACTTTTCACTGCACAAAAGTTTTTTCAAAACTACATAAATCATTGCAAAACTGCTGAAAGTAGTCTAAAATAGTCTCCCAGTTAAGATAGCTAGCAAACGATCCTTACAATTAAAGATGTCAACAATAAAAGAGAAGGTCTTTGTTTATTTGCATATGTTTTCTTTAATTTTTATGGCTGACACCTTAGTCATGTGAGAATAAAACCAAGTGCCTAGTGTCTAAACTATAGTAAGATAATGGAGAGGTAAGGTCATGAAAAAATGTCCCAATAAAGGAGAATATTTGTAACTCAGAGTTGGAATGAGGGGTCTTTGGTGCCCTCCGACTTTGCTTATTTTCCTGCAGATGTTTAATTATGCAAACTACATAACATCATCATTACTGCACAAGATGAACATGTATGACCCTTTGTTGGAAAAGACAATTCTAAGGCCCAGACAGACCTCAGATAGACGTTCAAGACATGGTCCTTTCTGTTAAAGAACTACAGTTAGGTGACATCAACTGGCATGGAAAGACAGACTCTCATTTATTACAAGGTAAATTTGGAGCCTCATGTCTGCTCAGCAAGTCTTAATATAGGAAACAATCAAGATAAACAATATCATTCAAGGGTTATCAGATAAAATGCATTCTTACATGCCAAAACCCTAAAGCCCATGTCCCACTGCACCAACGGATGCAAAGAGGATGTAAAATGTTAAAAAACATTGAAAAATGCAATGCATCCATTGTGTACTCATTGCATACATGTTTCATATGCTCTATCCCTCGAGCATCCGTCCACTGAGATTTCATCCATGCAAGAAGTTTTGAGCTGCACAAAACTTTGTGAATGGATGAACTTTCTGCTGTGTACGATGTAAATCCATGACATCCGAGCAACAAACGTTCTATGTCCATTTATCATATGTTAAACGTCCACTGTATCCTCTCTGCATCCTCTGGGCATCCCCACAGTTCACATCTGCTGCAGCTGAAAACGGAAAGAGGGAGGAAACAAAAGGTACATGGAACGTCTACACAGCGTTAGTAGCACGGAAATAGAAAGGATGCACAGTGAACGGTTTGCATCCTATATACATCCTCTAGGCTTCCTATGAACTTCCGTTTAAGCCCATGTCCCACTGCACCAATGGATGCAAAGAGGATGTAAAATGGACAAAAAAGCTTGCCATCCGTTTGAAAACCCGATGCATCAGTTGTGTACACACTGCGTACATGTTTCATATGCTCTATCCATCAAACATCCGTCTACTGCTATATCGTCTGCTCAAAATGTTTTGAACTGCACAAAACTTTTTGAGCGGATGAACTTTCCACCGTGTATGATGGACATCTGCGACACAAACATTCTATGTCCGTTGTCCTCTGTTACACGTCCGCTGTATTCTCTCGGCATCCTCTGGGCATCCCCTCAACTCACATCCACTGCAGCTGAAAATGGAAAGAGGGAGGAAGCGAAAGGTACACGGAACTTCCACACAGCGTTAGTAGCACAGAAATAGAAGGGATGTAAATGGATGCATCTCGTATATAAAGCATTAAAATGGACAAAATGTTTGTAAATGGGACGTATCTCAGATATTTAGGATGTCTGGAGTATGCCTAGAGTATGTGGAAGGACACCTAGCGGAAAACTGACATTTCCAATAAAAAGAGGGAGGAAATCACCTGGATCTCACGATCATTCCAGCAGCCGTGGTGCACAGACCTCTTCAGCCTTGCTCTTGCTCTTCCACATCATCTATTGATCTCCACCATGGACCATCGTACACTCCTTTTGGTAGCCGCAATCATTCAGACTGTTTCACCTTTTTCAACATTCTCTTCAGACTGTTTCACCTTTTCTATGCAAAGAGAAGAAGGAGACGTCCAAGAGCTGTGTGCGTCCGACGATGGATCGGGAGAAGAGTGGAGTTTGGACTGTATGACAAGCTGATGGTGGAGCTGAGGAATGAAGAACCTCGTGCATTCCAGCACTTCATGAGGATGCCACCAACCATGCTTGATGAAATTGTAGAGCGTCTGAGACCCAGGTTGACCAAGCCGAGCACCAACTTCCGTCCCAGCCTGGAGCCTGGACTGAAGGTGGCACTGACTCTGCGCCACCTGGCCTCTGGAACCACATACAGAAACATGCAGTATGCCTGGCGGGTGCCACACAACACCATCAGCAAAGTGGTCAGAGAAGTGGTGCAGGCCATCATCGAACAATATGTGGAGGAGCTCCTCCAGTGCCCCTCCACTGAAGAAGGCTGGAGGAAAGTTGCAGAGCAGTGGTATCAGAAGTGGAACTTTCCCCACACCGTTGGAGCCATTGATGAGAAGCACGTGGCCTGCAAAGCTCCAGCCAACTCAGGGTCCTCTTATCACAACTACAAGGGCTTCTTCAGTATCATCCTCTTTGCCATGGTTGATGCTGACTAAAAGTTCATGTACATCGATGCTTCAGGCAACGGGTCAGCTTCAGATAGCCAGGTATACAATGCCAGTGACCTCAAGGAGGGGCTGGAACGCAACCTCATCATGGGTTTTCCAGATCCAAACCCCCTACCCAATGACACACAAGATGTGCCATACTTCATCGTGGGTGATGATGCCTTCTCCCTCAGAACCTACCTCATGAAGCCCTACAGTTCCACATACCCCACCCGTGAAGAGAGGATCTTCAACTACAGGCTGTCCAGGGCAAGACGGGTGGTGGAGAATGCCTTTGGCATTCTGGCCAACAGGTTCCAGGTACTTCTCAACACCATGCAGCATCACCCAAGGACTGTGAGGAGCATTGTGGCAGCTTGATGCATCCTGCACAATCTCATGTGCACCCGCTACCCAGTGTTGCAGAACAGGCTTGTGGATCGTCAATGAGGGAATGGGGACATGGAGCCTGGTGAATGGAGGCAAGGATGAAACCTGATAGACACTGTGGATGTACAAGGCCGCAACAGAGCTTCACATGAAGGGAAGAAGCAGCGCAACCTCCTGAAACACTGGTGCAACTCCCCAGCTGGAGCAGTGGAGTGGCAAGACAGGTTGGTAGATGCTTAATGGATGCTTCCTTCAGCCTGTCTCATCACACTGATGAGATTGTGCCATGTATGTTGAGTGGCCCTACAATGAATAGGGCATTGATAAAGAGCTTTGTTTATTTTGAAATGTGTTGATCAATGAATAAATTGTTATTGATAATAAAGGGCCATATGTGTGGCAGCTGGGAGGGTGGACCATAGAGTCCCACTATGCTTGCACTGGAGGTTTATCAATCCCACAGCTATCCTTACCCATCCCACAACTATCCTTATCTATCCCACAGCTATCCTTACCCATCCCACAACTATCCTTACGCATCCCACAACTATCCTTACCTATCCCACAAGCATGCAAAGGCTTAACCCTTTTTTCAAAATTTTCACCAACACTTTATTAAGTAAATAATATGAACCAAGTGTGTGAAGCAAAGATAACCTTTATTAACAACTGTCTTAAGTAAACTGTATGACTTTATTAAAAAAGCAAAATGAACCAAGTAAAGTGTATTTAAGCAAAGATAAAGTGAACAGGTAATAACTCAGTCTCTGGCACTATTCTCAGTCACTCTGAGGCATGTCCATGGTCTCAGTTGTCGAGCGTCCAGGGACTGTGGACATGGCTGTGGCTGGAGTGCTGGTCTGAGGTGCCATTGTGGTGCCTGACCCCGGGAGCACAACAGGGGATGGAGTGTTCAGGAAGCTGTCCGAGAGCTGACTCAGTCCTGTGAGGTTGAGAGGCCCTTCCTCAAGGACCTGGGATGTCAGGCACAGTCCTGATGACAGATTTTCTGTTGAGGGGCTCGGCTGTGGGATGAAGGAAGGAGGAGTGTAGTGGGGCTGTCTGGTCTGCATCTGGGTCAGCTGAGGAGTGTCGTCTATGGCATGCGATGTACCTGGGCCTAGACTGGGAAGGGCTGCCTCTGCTGTGGGAAGTCCTGGTACTCGTAGCCTTGGTAGGTGAGGGGCTGTTGAAAGCCGTGGAAGGGCTGTGACATCACCTGGGGTAGAGGAGCAGTCCTGGAGTGGGTCAGAGCAGGTTCAGCTGGGCCTGGAGGGTGGTGCAGCAGTGCAGTGATCTTCTCCTTCATCACCTGGTACTGGGCCTCGGGCAGGTCCATGAGGGTCTGGCTCAGGTACGTGATCAAGGGCTTGCAGTTCGAGGATGGTATATTGCTGTGGATCAGCTGAGAGAGAAGATCTGTGCTGGTCTTGATTGTGTCCCTGATCTCCAGCAGGACAGTGTGGCTCTGGCCCTCCAGTCTGCCTCTCTGCCTGCTTTCTGTGGAGGTGGAGCTAGGTGTGGGTGTGGGTTGGTCTCTGGCTGCTGCTTCTTCGTGCTCCATTTGAGACAGGGGATCCTCCACGTTCTCTGGCATGGCGAGTGCAGCTGTCGGGGAGGTCTCTGCCGTGGGGCCCTCCAAATACACCTGCCTGGACACTGTAGCTGTCTCCTGGCTGGAAGAAGAGTGGCTCTCTGTGGGCTGTCTGAGGGAGAGGGTTGACAGAGGGCCTGGTCCTCAGTGGTGGACCTCTCCCTCCAGGAAGCTGCACTTGGCTATGACATACATCTCCTGGTCAGTGAGCTTGACAGCGGCCTGCCCAGATTTCTTCAGGTGCAGCTTGCCATACCAGGTGTGCATGTGCTTCCACCATCCCGGGAGTACATCTGAAGTGTAGTCCAGGCTCTCTGCCTTGTGTCTCCATGCTGCCTGCTTTCTCTTGGTGTTGCTGTAGAGCCTGTGGCCCTTTCTCCACAGGTACTCGTTCTCCCTCAACCATTCCAGCACCTCCTCCTCATGGAGGACTGCTTGCGAGCTGCATCCTTTTATATCCATGGAGTTGACACAATTCATCCTCCCCGGATGCGCAGTGAACCCTTTGCATCCGCTATGCATCCTCTACGCATCCGCTATGCATCTGCTATGCATCCTATAGGCGCCCGTGATGCATCCGTGTCATCCGCTATGCATCCACTCCTTCCGCTATGCATCTCCTTTGTTATTCCCCCCTGGAAGCCCTGTGGATGTGTCATCCACTTTCATCCGTTTCCATCCGCTTCCATCTGCTAGGCTTCCTACGAACATCCGCTTTCCATCCTCGCTACGTATTCCCAAGTCCATTCCTTTCCATTGTTTTACGTTCTGTTTATGCAAATTTGGGGCACTTTTGAGAGTGGATAACAATGGATGGAGCCACTCCCGAAATTTTGCTCATCCGCTGTGTCCTTTTTGCATACGTTTTGCATCCATCGGCCAGTGTGACCTAGCCTTTAACATCCCGCTACATACTACCCACATCCGTTCTTTTCCTTTCTTTTCCGTTCTGTTTATGCAATTTTTTGCCACTTTTTGGAGCGGATGACAATGGATGGAGCACCCCCAAAATTTTGCTCGTCTGCTGTGTCCTTTTTGCATACGTTTTGCATCCGTCGGCCAGTGGGACCTAGCCTTAAGTAACATTTCCTTTCAAATTGTCCTTTGTAATTCCAATATCAGGAGTGTCTTTTCTATGGATCATGTTTCAGGGCTCCAGTTTTCTGGGTCAGTACATCATGTCACCATGTGATTTCAAGTGAACTGAATGCTTTGGATCTCCTTCCAATGAGACATAGTGACTAAATTAGTAGACCAGCAAAATACTGTAGACATAATATACTTAGATTTCAGTAAGGCATTTGACAAAGTAGACCAAAACTTCTTGGTAAACTAGAAAAAAGTGGCATATATAGCAGCACCACCAGATGGATTCGCAACTGGCTGACAAACCATACTCAAGGAGTAGTCCTTAATGGGTCTACATGGAGGGAAGTAAGCAGTGGGGTGCCATAAAATTCCATCTTAGGTCCAGTACTCTTAAATATCTTATCAACAACATAGATGAGGGAATAGAAGGGCAACTTGCCAAATTTGCAGATGATACCAAGCTGGCAGGAATAGCTAACACCGAAGAAGATAGGCTCAAGATCCAGATGGAACTTGACAGACACAAAGAGTGGGCCATATCTAACAAAGTGAAATTCAACGTAGACAAAAGTAAAGTCCTACACTTAGGCAAGAAAAACCCAAAGTACACATATAGACTAGGTGAAACCAGGCTCAATAGCAGTAACTGTGAGAGGGATCTTGGAGTCTTAGTGGACAACCAGTTAAATATGAGCCAGCAGGGTGAAGCAGCAGCCAGAAAAGCTAGTTGTCAGCTATGGAATCATGATTCATCATTGCCACGTATCTGAAGAATGTGGGAGGGGGGTGATGTTAATTGAGTAGCTCTTAGTAGACAAAATATAATTCTTTTGATTGTTCCAGGTTAAAGAGTATGGCGCAGAAAGAATTGGAACTTAATTTGGGATTGGTTCATGTGATGTGATGATGAGTAAAAAGGGGATGGTTTGTAGATTGGGACATTGTGGGAAAGCCAGGAAACTTTTAGTTTTGGAATTCCACAGCTGTGCCAGGTGCTATTCTAATAAAAGTAATTTTGAGATTATGCTTGTCTGGGAGTTATTGACAGGAATGGATGTTCCCTGGAACACTAACATTAAGGCAATCCTAAGTTGCATAACAGAGGGATAAAATTGAGATCACGTGAGGTACTAATACCACTCTATAAAGCCTTAGTAAGACCACACCTAGAGGACTACATTCACTTATGGTCACCACACTATAAAAAGGATGTTGAGATTCCAGAAAAAGTCAGAGAAGAGCAACAAGGATGATTAGGGGACTGGAAATTAAAATATATGAAGAACGAACTGGGCATACCAAAACTATGGTCACAAGCCACAGTCATCCCCATCTTCAAAAAAGGAGACCCCAGCCCCAGTTGGAAATTACAAACCAATCTCCTTATGTTGCATCACCTGAAAAGTCATGGAATCAATTATTAACCAATCCATTATCCTCCACTTAGAGACAAACAACCTACTCTCCAATAAACAATTTGGTTTCAGAAAAATTTTTTCCTGTAATCTGCAACACTTACACTGCAAAAACATATGGACTACACAACTTCATCAGGGCAAAACAATAGATGCAATCTACAAAGATTTTTGTAAAGCCTTTGATTCAGTGGTACACGACAAATGACTCCTAAAACTAAAATCTTATGGTATCTTTGGACAACTGCATAACTGGATAGAAGCAATCCTGTCAAACAGACAACAAATGATCAAACTTGGGAACATCCTATCAAATTCTGTACCTGTCAATAGTGGTGTCCCCCAAGGCAGTACTCTAGGACCAACCCTCTTCATACTCTACATAAATGACCTCTGTGATCATATGAAGAGCAACTGCGTTCTCTTCACTGATGATATAAAGCTGTTCAATACCACAGACAATATTGCTAACCTTCAAAAAGATCTTGACTGTGTATCAAAATGGCCAAACAAATGGCAACTTCAAATCTCAACAAACAAATGCTCTATCTTACATATTGGAGAAAAAATCAGAAAATAAAATACAAGCTGAATAGTCAAGACCTTGTTGATGATCGAAACTCTGTCAAGGATCTTGGAATTCTCATCTCTAATGATCTAAGTGTCAGAGCCCACTGTAACTACATCGCCAAAAAGGCATTAAGAGTTGTTAAGCTAATCTTACAGAGCTTTTTCTCTGGTAATACTACACTAATAACTGGAGCATACAAAAAAATTGACAGACCAATACTCAAATACAGCTCATTTTGATACTCAAATACTCAAATACCCAATACTCAAATACCCACATTTTGTATCTGATATTAACACAGTTGAGAAAGTCCAGAAATATTTCACAAGAAGAGTTCTGCACTCCTCTACTCATTGCAGAATACCTTATGCCACCAGACTTGAAATTCTAGACTTAGAAAACCTAGAACTACACCGCCTTTGGTCTGATCTAAGTATAGTATATAAAATCATACATTGCAGTGTCCTACCTGTCAAGGGCTACTTCAGCTTCAGCCATAACAATACAAGAGCAAACAATTGATTCTAACTCAAGGTTAACCACACCAAACTTGATTGCAGGAAATACGACTTCAGCAACAGAATGGTCAATGTCTGGAATACTCTACCTGATTCTGTGATTTCTTCCCCAAACCCCAAAAACTTTAACCTTAGACTGTCTACTATTGACCTCACTCCTTTCCTAAGAGGTCTGTAGGAGGTGTGCAAAACGCACCAACATGCCTACCGTCCCTGTCCAATTGTTTCTTTTATTTTTTCTTGTATGTATCCATGTATTCAGAAATATGTTTTTACTTATACCTATTATCTTATAAGCAATTGAGAAACCAAATAAAATAAAAAATAAATAAAATGGTTGGTCTAGTTAAGAGAAGGGACCAGGGGAAATATGATAGCAATTTCCCAATATTTTAGGGGCTGCCACAGAGAGGAAGGGGTTAACCTATTTACAAGGAATAATAGATGGAAAGTGAACAAAGGGAGATTTAACCTGGAAATGAGAAAGTTTCTGACAATGAGAACAATCAACCTGTGGAACAGCTTGCCCTCAGAAGTTGTGGGAGCGCCATCACTTGAGACTTTCAAGAAGAGATTGGACTCCTGCCTGTCAGAAATGGTGAAGGGTTTCTTGCTTGGGCAAGGTGTTGAACTAGATGACCTACAAGGTCCCTTCCAACTCTGATTATCTGTTATTTTTTATGAGCAGATGGTTTATTCCTCTATCCCAGAGGATGAAAGGTAACCGCCAATAATTCTGGTCACAAAATCATTGCCTCCATATTATTGACTATGGAGCTTCCCTTTCAATGGACAACTATCTGAATCCCAAGGCATATTTGCCACAGAGATCAAGAAGGTATCTATCCAGTCTTGATTCAGTTTCATGGCATTCAGCCCAGACCTGAACTTGGGAACTGTTTAACAGAATTGCCTTCTCCCTGAACTTTAACAGAATTGCCTTCTCCTTTGCTATTCTAGAATAAGAAACAAACAAAGTTGAAAATGTGTCACCCAGCAACTCATGCTGGACAGTATGGAATCACCTTAAAGCAGTGCTCCATATTTTAACATATAAAGGAAACCTTGATCACTGGTACCGATGCCTTTAAAGCACTTTAAGAAGACTGAGATGTCTACTCCTCAAATTCAGTTCTCAGTGAAGGTCAACCACCTTGGTGAATTGACTTGGCCAACTTGAAATAGGCGCTTAGAATGGAGCAAGAGAATGGACACCAATATTTATCTCACCTTGTTGAGTAACTTGAGGAATACAAGAGTATCTTTATTGACTGTAAATTTCTGCCTTTCAAAACTCCCCAGTTGCTCATCACTGAGACCCAACAAGGGAAAAAATACCCAGCTTATGATGTTGAGATCTGCTGTTATGTTTCCATTTTGGTCCAAGTGCAATTTCCAATGGGAAATATTACAAAACTCATTCTTCTCCAGAAAGAGATGGAACTAGAAGAGAAATATCCAGGAAATTTAAAAGAAGACAATTTAGTTTCTTAACCACTATCTTCAAAAGAAAGAAAAGCTCAGATAAATTGGTCAATCATAATGACAACATGTAATTGACCAAAATTGTTATTTTATTGTTTTTATAATTTATTATTTTTACAAATAACTCAAGACTTCTAAGGTATCCAGCATATTTTTTTCCTTTTAATTTTCCCCACAAAAACAACCCTGTTGTTGGTTGGTTGTGCTGAGAGTGAATGAAAGGCTAAAGTTGTCAGAGTATATTCATGAACTAGAGTAGTGCTTAGTAACAAAGTCAGCCACTGAATAGGCATAGCAACTAAGTTAGCCAATTGGGCTTTTGGAAACTGAAAATAGAAGTTAGCCCAGGTGTGGCTCTGTATTAAGCTCTCTGATTTAAACTGTTCTGTATTGTTTGCTCTGCTTGTATTACGTTGGAAGACTCTACTACTGCTATTGTAAACTTTGCTTCATGTTATTATGCATATAAAAAAGTTAATTGAATCCTGCTGAATCAGTCATCTGTGAATGCTTTCTGGAGTTGAATTTCTGCTGCAAATTATCACAAAAGTGATACCCAGATGGCTTTCATGATTAAAGCAGGATTTGAACTTATGATCTCCTACTATCTAGCCTCCTGCCATACATTTGTAATTATCACCATATTTTCTTAATAATTTGTGATCTAACTTGATTTCAGTGAATTATTAGCAATCTACTTCTTGATGTGATAACTAGAAAATTGAACCTTAAGTGGAGACTAAATACTATAATTAAGTGTATAAAAGCGGCCTTAAAATTGTACTGAAATAATTTTCAATGTTCCTTTTAAAATTGAGGAATTATGAATAATATTTATTTATTTTTTTATTTTATTTTATTTGGTTTGTCAATTGCTTACAAGATAATAGGTATAAGTAAAAACATAGTTATGAATACATTGATACATATAAGAAAAATAAAAGAAACAATTAGTTGTTGATCACTTATTCTTCTATAATGTTTATAATGCAGACAGCTATTGGATAAAATATGATTTTGCTATGCAACATTTATATCAATCCTTTGACAAAGCTATTTTAATATTGTTTTAAGAATACAGAGCTTCCAGGGAAAGTGCATAAGAAGTGTAGACCTAAACAAATGCATAGTCTCAAAAACATCAGTAGTTTCAAAAGAGCAGTCTTTCTTCCACAGTAAGCCTTTTGTGACTGCAATTTTATTTTTACAATGTCTGGTTCAGTTCTCTGCAACATTGGTTTTGCAGTAGTTTTTCATGCTTAACAGATAACAGATAATCAAAGTTGGAAGGGACCTTGTAGGTCGTCTAGTCCACCCCCACCCCCCCAAGTGGGAGACCCTGCACCATTTCTGACAAATGACAGTCAATCTCTTCTTGAAAGTCTCAAGTGATTGTGCTCCCACAACTTCTGAGGGCAACCTGTTCCATTGGTTGATTGTTCTCACTGTCAGAAAGTTTATCCTGGAGCTGATTGGATTAAGAATTTACACCACCCCACCCAAACTCTAAGGACAGAACATGATCTTTAAGACATAATAGGATTTACCCATCATCATTAGAATAGCAAAAGTCACAAGGCTCACTACATTGCACAACCACCTGGAGCATCTCAATCTCCAAACCCCAGAATCCTATAAAAATCCATCCACTCACTCAGCCATTTTGTCCGCCACCCCAGAAGCATGCTTCTGTCACTGAAGTTTCTGGAAAATCAAATAAACAGAGACCTTCTTTCCTTGTTGCCAGCCTCCATTTTATTTTCTGTATTTTTTTCCTCCTGGATTGCATCTGGACTGGATTTTTCTTCCTACACTAGAGAAGCATTTACACTGAACAGTGGGGACAGAGTGCTAATTGATACAGAACTTTTCAATCCCAAGCAATGTAGAACTAATCATTTCTAACATAGAACTAATGTAATCAGTTCTAACATAGAACTAACAGTTCTAACATAGAACTAACATAGAACTAATCAGTTTTAATATAGATGTTTCTGCAGTTCGTAATATTAAGGTTTGTGCTAAGAAAAATCACTCATCCCCACAACTCTATTTCCTGAATGATTACATTGATCAACTTGTTAATCTTTGTTCTACAGGGGGGTTGAGAAAGTTCCCCTCAATCTCCTTTGGAGTTTCATCAATTCTGGTATGGACTATGTTAGGGATAACATTGTTCACCCTAACTGTTTTAGGTGAAATACTAACTATGAATCATAGTTAGTGTATGCAGCTTTAACTGTAAAATAGCAACTGTGGGTGTGGTTATGAAAACCATATAAAAGTAGCAAGGCTACAGCTTGCTCGCTCTCTCTGGCTTTGATGATCCCTGATTACTGCTTGGAAGCAAGAATGCATTGCTCGAACGGGAGAGACAATAACGGACTGATTTATGGGAACTGACAATAGGATATTCTACATGGACTTTGCTAACTGAATATCCCTGAATGGACTGACTACATGGTAACTGAATATTGGACTGTTTTTGACTATGCTATAAACTTATACTGGAATAAAATATATTCTTGATAGCACAAGCGTATCTGTTATTTTTACTGTATGTTAATAAACATACAAGCTTAGCTCACTCATTTATCTGTGTGCCTATCTGACTAACGCTGCACATTCTGTTTAGCTTGTCTACCTAACCCTGGTTGGGGAACCCAGGCTTAACAGACTACATACCTGCCACGGCTGCAGCCTTGGAGCCCCCAAACTCTCTTTGCCCTGCATGCTTCTCCTTCTGGATTTGTAGGAATACGCAGCTTTCAAGGTGTAGGCCAAAGTCTTAATAACACTGTGCAAATGACAGAGAATCGGAATAAATTGACTCCTCCTTTCCGCCTGAGACTTCAGGAGTGTTTTCTGAGTGCATCTTTTTTGGCCTTTGACTGAAAACATGTGCTTTGCAAAAGAACAATGAAAACACTGATCTTCAAATTTCACTAAGTGTTTATCTTCAAAAATGTCATCTTCAAAGATATCTGTCCTTTTTTTCTCCTGAAATGCAAAGCTCCAAATATTATGGACATATTTATAAAGGGTCTCCTGTCCCATTACCAAATACCCAATAGTTCCCACAATCCAGACTTTCCCTCCAATAGGTCCTGGAACATCTTCAAATGTTAACTGTAAAGTAAGAATTCTGTCCCAAATGTTAGCGTATTCTATGTAGTTTACAAAAACATTGACTTGTTTCCACTTAGAGATGGCCTCCCTGAGGGGTGTTGTATGTCCAGTTGCTGAGAATCGTTGAGATATAACAACACAAATTCCATTCTTGACAAGCATATGAGTAAAAGTCCTCATGAAACTCTCTCCTTCCTCTGTGTCTGAAGTAAAGAGCCCAATCAAGGTCCATCTGAAATGGAGGAGTGCTTGGACAATTGCTGGATACATGATCCCTTTTAGGGGAAGGATCCGGTGGAAAAATGGAAATAGACTTTTGTCGTGCAGAGCCTCTGAAACAATGGCATCACTGATCTAAAAACAACAACAAAGAATGCGCTGCTATATTTAGGGTCAGATTAAGTCAAAAATACTAGATTTTAATAAATCCAACTTTTTATTCATGAACATTTTAGAAAAGCTTATTGCATTGGCATAGTGGTTAGAATGCAGTATTGGAGGGTAATTCTACTCTAGGGGCATCAAACTCAATTCCATTGATGGCCGCATCAGGGCTGTGATTGACCTCGGGGGACCAAGCAGACATGGCTGACTGGGTGGGTGTGGCCAACAGGATGTGCATGGCCAACTTGATCACTGGGCATAGAGCACTGGGTGGGCATGGCTGACTGGGTGGCCATGGACAGCTTGACGCTCCTCCCCAAACTGCTAGAATGTTTCCTCTTCACATTGGAGAGACTCATCCAAAGCCACTCTGGCCCAATGTTCCCTCTTCACATTGGATAGATACGCCTGAAGCCACACTGGTCTGATCCAACCACATTGTGGGCTGATACCAACCTCTGGGCCTTCCATTTGACATCCCTGCTCTACCCACAACCTGCAGTTTGATCCTGACCAGCTCAAGATTGATACACCCTTCCATTCTTTGGAGATTGATGCAATGTGGACCCAGATTGTTAGGGGCAAGTTTTTAACATGCTGAACTGCCCAGAAAAGTATTATGCATAAGTCTAAGTGTTGTTACTATTCCTGTTGCTATTAATTATTTATTAAGCCATATCAAGATACAAGATATAAAGTACAGAACATGAACAAGACTTAACTGTACATATAAATAAAATAAACACTGTACATATTAATAAAATAAAAGTTAAAAAGAATAAAATATGATTTGCATTCACTCATTTCACTCCCCCAATTTACCTCAATCAGACCCACATATGCAGATATACACAGTGTCATGTCTCAAGCACAAAATTTTTGTATGTCCTGGAATGGTTTTGTTGGAACTGTTTTGTTCAAATTTTGTTCCCAATTGCCTATAATAGAACAAAAAAATAAAAGCATTGGAAGGGACCTTAAACTACACTAAGGCATAAGCTTGTGTATCTCAAAGTATAAAACACCCAGACACAAACTGAGCATTGTGGAATTGCAGTACAAGACAGCGAGCCATTTGCAGATCTGTGCATTGGGGAAACAAAACAACCACTTCATAAACCCATAGCACAAAATAGGAGAACAAATCCATCAGGACTAGATTCAGCAGTCCATCTGCATTTAAAGGACAAAGGCCACTCTTTTGAAGACAACAAAGTCCACATTTTGTACAAAGAGGATACTGCTGGCTTGAAAGAGGGATCAAAGAGGCATTCCACATCAAAATTGAACAGCCCTCAGTCTTTAGGCATATGTATTTCAGGACCTTTCTTTAGCCCTGGTAAGTCATCAATGCAGGGGTCCCCAAACTTGGCAACTTTAAGACTTGTGGACTTCAGCTCCTGGAATTATCTGGCTGGAGAATTCTGGGAGTTGAAGTCCACAAGTCTTAAAGTTGCCAAGTTTGGAGACCTTCAGCGTCCAGACTGAATAAAAATGGAGAAAGTGTGCACCCTTGCCATATCCTTGGTAAGTATTCATCTTTCTCCTCATGCTTTTGTTGAGTCCAAATTGCACTTTCAAACAAGTGATTGCAAAAAGGGCTTTCAGCAGAGCCAACAGTCTGAGTTCCATTTTAAGAGCAATCAATTTCCTCCATATATCTCTCTTTATTGCCTGAAATGCAGTAAAATGACCTTAAGTATTTATAAACAAATGTGTGCATTGATAGAGGTGTTAACATCTACAAATGCAGCATAAGATTGTTTCCCCTGGCTGCCATATTTTTTAATTGGATTTTTGAAGACAAAGCAGTCACCAACACTGAATCAGCTCTGTCTAAAGCAGAGGTCTTCAAACTTGACAGCTTTAAGACTTGTGGACTTCAACTCCCAGAATTTCTCTTCCAGTCATGTTAGCTCAGGAATTCTGGGAGTTGAAGTCTACAAGTCTTAAAGTTTGAAGACCCTTGGTCTAAAGCCTGCAAGGGTGGCTCTTTTCATCTTCCCATTCACATACAGACAGGAGGTTGTACAACTTGCCTTGTGGTGTAACTGGAACAAACTGGAAATGGTGGTAGGACATTAGAAGAAACCCTTCCATACTACCATCTCTTACAATACTAGACAACACAGTATCAGCAGGAGAGACTTTCAAATTTCTAGGTTCTATCATATCACAAGACCTAAAATGGACAACTAACATCAAAAACATCACCAAAAAAAGCACAAGAATGTTCTTTCTTCGCCAACTCAGAAAGCTCAAACTGCCCAGGAAGCTGCTGATACAGTTCTACAGAGGATATATTGAGTCTATCATCTGCGCCTCTATAACTGTCTGGTTTGGTTCTGCAATCCAACAAGGCAGACCCAGACTTCAGAGAGTAATTAGGACTGCAGAAAAAACAATTGCTACCAACCTGACTTCAGTCGAGGACTTATACACTGCATGAGTCAAAAAGAGGCTGTGAAAATATTTATAGACAAAATATGTCTCTTACATCCCAGACATAAACTGTTTCAACTCCTACCCTCAAAACCACGCTATAGAGCACTGCACACCAAAAAATACAAGACACAAGGACAGTTTTTTTCCAGAACGCCATCACTCTGCTAAACAAATAATTCCCTCAACACTGTCCAACTATTTACGAAGTCTGCTCTAACATTACTATTAATCTTCTCATCACTCCTTATCACCTGTCCCCTCCCACTTGTGACTGTATGACTGTAACTTTTTTGCTTGTATCATTACGATTTTTATTGACTGTTTCCTAGTATGATTTGATTGCTTCTTGTACCCTATGACTATTATTAAGTGTTGTACCTTATGATTCTTGATTCTTGATGAATGCATCTTTTCTTTTATGTGCACTGAGAGCATTTGCACCTAGACAAATTCCTTGTGTATCCAATTACTCTTGGCCATAAAAGAATGAATTCTTTCTTTCTTTCTTTCTTTCTTTCTTTCTTTCTTTCTTTCTTTCTTTCTTTCTTTCTTTCTTTCTTTCTTTCTTTCTTTCTTTCTTCCTTCCTTCCTTCCTTCCTTCCTTCCTTCCTTCCTTCCTATCTATCTATCTATCTATCTATCTATCTATCTATCTATCTATCTA
>BLBF01000154.1:84386-125405 GCA_015471245.1 Laticauda colubrina | reverse complement strand
CTATCTATCTATCTATCTATCTATCTATCTATCTATCTATCTATCTATCTATCTATTTATCTCAGCTCTCCTCAAGAAGAAGCTAGCATGTGTTTGAGCGACAACATCTATTAGAATAATGAAGCAGTAATTGCAGGGATCATTTCTATTTCTTTTTCTCAGTTAGGAACTAGAATTGGCAAACTTTCACCCAAGTGGGTGTGATAGATATTATGAGGGTGAAAGATTGTTCTCCAAGCTTATTGGTTGATATTATAAATAGATAGACATTATTTACATCTGTGAAGGAACCTGCCACCAGTCAGGAATTTTTAAAATAATTCATCCAGTGGAAAATCCTCTCGGGGGGCCTCCATTTATAATCAAGTATGATGAATTTGATTGTGAATATACCAGGGTGAAAAATAGTTGACAAGCTGGCTAATGTGTTTGTAATTTTTAAATAAAGTTGTGAATGGTCTGGTGCCAAAAAACTCATAAGTTGTACATATTTTAACACATGTAGATAATCATTGCAATTCTGTTCATGAATCATAGAATTGTTCACCCTGTAAAATATTATTTGGGTTAAGAATTTGTGCAAAATGTCTCCTCGAAGCTTCATCTTCCCTTTTGATTGAACACAGAGTCTCTCCTCATCTTCACAAGGGCACAGTGGAAGCCCCCAAAGCAATAGGGATGGTGTCATAAGAAGATATGACTACTTTTTCCCCCTTCCACTTGGACTATGCCAGAGGTCCTCAAACTATGCCAGAGGTCCTCAAACCCTCCCACTTGGACTATGCCAGAGGTCCTCAAATTAAAAAGACTTAATGCTAAGGAATAGCTGGCTGAGGAATTCTGGGAGTTGAAGTCCACAAATCTTAAAGTCGCCAGGTTTGAGGACCCCTGGACTATGCCAATCCAGAGCCACAAAGCCTGCAAAGGCCATAGTGAAAAGCAAGCCTTGAATTTGATAGACAAAATAAAGGTAAAGATTTCTCTGTCCAGTCATGTCCAACTCATCTCTGGTGCTCATCTGTTTCTTAGCCAAGGGACCCATAGTCAAGTTCCATGGTCAAGTGTTCAGCATGACTACAAGCCGAGAAACACAAAACACTGTTACCTTCTGACTGAAGTGTTATCTATTTATCTACTTGTGTTTGCATGCTTTTGAATTTCTAGGTTGACAGGAGTTGTGGCAAGGATGGAAGCTCACCCCATCACAAGGTGCCTCTGTCTCCAAATGCCAGGGGTGGGATTCAAATATTTTAACAACTGGTTCTGTGGGAGTGGCTTAGTTGGTAGGCATGGCTTGGTGGTCATGTGACTGGGTGGACGTGGTTTGGTGGCCATGTTATTGGCTGGGCGTGGCCAACTCAATATCCCTCACATTGAGGCACACATCTCTCCTGGCCTCTCATGACTGTGGGGATCCTGCAACAGTTGTCAGTGTGAAAAATGGTCATAAGTCACTTTTTTCAGTGCCATTGTAACTTTGAATGGCCACTCCACACAAGCAAAGTACCAGCAAAGGAGGGGAAAAAAAACTGAGAGACGTTCCAGAGACAGGAAGTCTACTCCTGCCAAGAATGTAATAAAGGTTGACGGAGAGGCAGTTTCTGTAAGCAACACCAGAATGTTTCCTTCCTGCCTTCCTTACAGGATTAAGCCAGTAATTTCTTCTAACAACCAGTTCTTTGAACTGCTTAGAATGTTAACAACTGGTTCTAGCGAATAGGTGCAAACTAGTAGAATCCCACCCCTGCTTCCCATTGACAAGCCCAGTGTCTTATAAGGGCACCGCACCCATATAGACAAAATATGGTTGGATTTATGGCTCATACACTGCAACTCCACTCACTTTGCCAAAAAGAGAAGCGCGCGCACACACATGCGTGCTCTCTCTCTCTCTCTCACACACACACACATACACACACACACACACACACAGATACAAACCTGTGGGATTTTGTAGGTGGCTCCTAATGTTGACATCTGTTTGGAGATGTCCATTTTAGCTCCATCAACAAGAACCAAAAGGTTTTCCTTCCTTCCACAGCTGTAGTTGGGCACATTGGCTTCTCCAGTAGAGAGAATGTCCATCAAGGCTTCTGCAGTGCCGATAGCATTGACATAGTTGTCATAGAAGTTGTAGCCTAATGTGAGATTGTCTGGAAGCTGGAGATTCTTATTGATCATTTGAATGGCATAAATTATGGTTCGTAGTTTAAATTTATTTGCCGTACTGTAAATAATCCATGTAAATAATTCAAATAGTTCATGTTGTTATCACCATCAATAGAAATATTTTTTTTCATTTTTTAGTACCCTGTCTCTACAAACCTATTGAGTCTTAAGGCAATAGAGATCCAAAGCCAGAGGCAAATGTTAGCAACACATGATCACACAATTTTATGAGCATTGAAAAAAATGGATAATCTTCCACCATAGTTAAAATACATTGTTTTTTGTAGCACTCCTAATTTACATTTGCCCAGTAACCTTGTTTAAAATCATTCAGTCGTTCAAGTACAACCAACATAAAATGAGGAGTTTGTTTCCTTAGTGAGCCAGAAAAGCAACTGTAGAAAATCTAGAGAAAAGAAGGACTTTTGATTCGCATTTTAAAATTATTTACCATACTGTAAATAATATTCATGTTGTTATTATCACCAGAAAAATATTTTTTTTCAATTTAATCCTCTTTCTTGCCACAAGCCTTCTGAGTCTTAAGGTAATACAGATCCAAAGCCACCCATGATGTTGTATATATTTTATGAGCATTGAGAAGATGGGATGGAGATCGTATTCCACCACAGTTAAGAATCACAAATTGTAGCATTCCTAATTTTCATTTGCCCAGTAACCTGCACTTTAAATCATTCAAAAGTTAAAGTACAACCAACATAAAATGAAGATTTTGTTTCATTAATGACCCAGATAAGCAACTGTGGAAAATCTAGAGAAGGAAGGACTGGGGGGCAGGGACATGACAGCAAGATTGCAATATTTGAGAGGATGCCCCAAAGAGGAGAGGACAATTTATTTTCCAAAGCACCAGAAGGCAAGACAGGAAACAATGGATGGAAACTAATCAAGGAGAGAAGCAACCTGAAGTTAAGGAGGAACATTGAGGACAATTAACCAGTAGAACACTTTCCTTCAAATGTTGTGGGTGCTTCATCACCACAAGTTTTTAAGAAGAGAGTCATTTGTCTGTAATTGTATAGGCTCTCCTGCTTGAGCCAAGGGCTAGAATAAAAGTCCTCCAAGGTCACTTCCAGCTCTCTTCTTATTGATCTATACATCAAAGGATCAGAAATTGGTTATAAATGAGTCATTATTTAAATATGGAAATGGGCTGGGCAGAGGCATCTTTAACCCCTTCAATCATTACTTCAAACCAACCTCAGAATTCAAGGGATGAGCTCAGTATTGGATGGGAATGGATAAATAATCTGGACTTGTTTCTTTGTCCTACATTGGGATTTGGCTCTATTCCACAAAAGAGGAGAGCCATAGAAATCAAAGCAATTCAAGACATTAGAGAGCTCCTGCAACATAGGAATCAATGAAATAAAAAGAAAACGAGTGTTAGAACTGCAAATGGAGGAAATGGAACTCCATCATTGAAGAACTTACGAAAGAGACTGACTCATAGGAGCCACCTTGAAAGGCAACATTTCAAGTGATGTTCTTGACATCGAAGTGACTATACCAATGTGATAGTCTCCTGGCATGTAATAGTTCCATGGTTTTCTCTCATCCCGGATTTCAAAATTTAGCGGGCACTTCATTCCAAGCTTCACAGAGACTCTCTGAGACACCAACACCATCAGAAGCAGAAAATCCATAATTTATAGCGCCAAATCAATCCCCTTTCTGTTTCTAAAGAAAAGAGGCAAGAAGGATTAGTAGAATTCAAAACATCCTCACTTTCCTGATTCAGACAGGCAAACCAATCTTCACCTGAAAAGGAGAGTAAGGCACAGTCTGAAGGACAATATAAGGCTGTCCCAAAATTTGTGCCCTACAGTGTGACCTGATGCATTTATCCTTTCTGATACAAGATCATTTCATGTTGCTTCAGTTAGATGTTTACATCAAAGTCAAGAGAGTAGTAGCAGATGAGGACTGAAAACTCCAGGATGGTGATAATTATAATGAGAAAAAACATTTTCTCTGGGGATTTTGAAGTTCTTCCAAGACTACATGTGAAAAGGGTAAGCTGGAGAATAACATTCCAGCAAAAAGTCACATATATATTCCTGGAGGTATTGTGATCCTTCCTATCAGGACAAGTCCAGAAAGTGATGCTGGAGGAAAATAGTTCATCCACCAAGGAATTGACTTCTGCTGTCTTTCATTATGGTGTCTTGTCTGTAGAGACTGCTATGAAAGGTCACCCAGAGTTACAAAGTTTGATTAAACTCTACATCAGTGGTTCCCAAACTTTTTCAGTCCACTGCCCCCTTGGTGCTACAAACTCATCCTCAGTGCCCCCCCACCCAGGGGTGGGATTCAAATTTTTTAACAACTGGTTCTGTGGGCGTGGCCTAAAATTTGTGGTTGTTGCTTGGTGGTTATGTGACAGGGTAAGCATGGCTTGCTGGGTGGGCATGGCTTGGTGGTCAAATGACCAGGATGGGTCATGTGGCCATGTGGCCATGTGACTGGCAAACCAAATACCAGAGTTCCTCGCTTAATGGCCGATTGCAAGTGTTCTAATTTATGACTGACCTCCCCAGAGCTATTTGACCTGTTTTTCACACACACACACACACACACACACACACACACACACACACACACACACAAACACACATGCATGCTTGCACTCCCTTCTAACCCTGCTGGAGCAGATGGTTGGACTAGATATCTCATTCACTTTCTCGTCCCTCCCTCTCTTCCTTCCTTCCTTCCTTCCTTCCTTCCTTCCTTCCTTCCTTCCTTTCTTTCTTTCTTTCTTTCTTTCTCTTTCTTTCTGTCCCTTCCTTCCATCCCCCCTCTTTCTTTGTCTATCCCTTTTTTCCTTTCTCTTCCGTTCTTTCTCACTTTTCCTTTCTTTTCCTTTTCTCTTTTTTTCTTTCTTGTCTCTCCCTTCTCTCTTTCTTTCTTTCCCTTTCTCTTTCTATCCCTCCCTCTCTCTTTCTTTCTCTTTCTTTCTGTCCCTTCCTTCCAAACCCTCTTTCTTTGCCTATCCCTATTCTTCCTTTCTCTTCCTTTCTCTCTCCGTTTCTTTCTTTCCCTTTTCTTTCTTTACTTTCTTGTCTTTTCCTTCTCTCTTTCTCTTTCTCTCTCTTTCCCTTTCTCTCCCTCTTTCTTTCTTTCTTTCTTTCTTTCTTTCTTTCCATTCCTTCCAACCCCCTTTCTTTGCCAATCCCTTTTCTTCCTTTCTCTTCCTTTCTCTCTCCCTTTTTCTTTCTTTGCCTTTTCTTTCTTTATTTTCTTGTCTCTTCCTCTCTTTCTCTTTCTTTCTATCTTTCTGTCTCTCTCTTTCTCTCTCTATCCCTTCCCTTCCTTCTTCACTCTCTCCTCCCCCCACACCTAATCTTTTTAGTGGAATGGCGGTTTCTCTTTTAAAGTTTAAGATGCTGCTTGGATTATATTATATTTTTCAGCCTTCAAGAACTTTCTGTTGTGTAAATGAGGAGGGGGGAGCATACAATAGAGTTAGGTTTCTATTTCTCGCTTAGCTTTCTTTTCCCTGCACAACTGCAACCCATTATCAAAGTATGCCAAGGTCAACGGATAGAAGCCTCATCATCACCTGAATATGCCCACATGATCATATTCACAACTTCTAATTGGAAGTTTCATTTGGACTATTGGGGGTGTGAACACTTCCATCACTTTGTATATATGATTTACGCGCCTAATTTCTCAGATTCAGAATTCTTTGCTTGCTACCACTTCATTTTCAGTAAAAGATAACTTTTCTCTAACTTAAAGAGTCTTAAGTATTTCTTTCTTGAATTTTGAAAGGAGCACCTCATGACATTATTCTGAATCTCACTCTACCAGCCCACCTGGAGAAAACACCCAATTTTCTTCCGAGGGGGCCTGAACATCATATCATGTTGAACCAGTGACCATGAAGATCTGGGAGCCATTGGAGGGCAAGATTCTTTGCTGGTACAGGAAGCCCAATTGTTAGCAGAGCTCAATCTGAAAGAGGATCCAGCTGTCAAGCCCAGATGGTCGGTGCAGGTTGGCTGGAAAGATCCAGAGAAGGACACCCCACCCCACCGGAATCACAACTACCCACCGGCGTGGAAAAGAGAAGCCATGGCAAGAGAGGGAAAAGAGACAACTCTCACTGGATCAAGCCAGGAGACTCCTTAATGAAGCCTTTGAACAACTCCAAGCTGCACAAAGGTATGAAGGGGAAGGGGGAGTAGCCCCAGATAGAAGAAGCAGAGCAGCCCCTTCTCCCATAAATCAACCCAAACCAGCAGCAGCCCCAGGGGCCCCAGCAGGAGGTGTAATTCCTAGAAGACGTAGAGCTCCTAAGTTGCTTCCATTAGAAGTAAAGTACGGGGGAAATCCCAAAACCCAGGGGTTTTTCCTAGCCCAAGTTTGGAGCTATATGGAAGAATATGTTGAGGATTTTCCCTCAGAAGCAGCCAAAGTGAGATGTGTTCCCAGGACTCTGGAGGGAACAGCTGCAGAGTGGATGGTGACCTTGCATAATGATAATGCTCCCCAGTTGGTGAATTATAACCTGTTCATGTCTGTGCTGTGGGCTAGGTTTGAGGACCCATTGGCAGAGCGCAAGGCCCAGATCAGGATGAAGACCATAAATCAGGGGCGGAGATTAGTGGCTGACTACACCCAAGAATTTTGACAGTTAGCAGGTCATATCCGAGGCTGGTCCCAGAAAGCCCTGATAGAAGCATTTAAAGATGGATTAAATGAAGATGTGTACCAGAGATGCATTGCTAGAAGAGACCCAAATGACTTGCAGATGTGGTGCTTTCTGGCAGAAGAAGTGGAAATTGATTTAACCCGAAGCAGATGGCGGGTAGGTTCTGGGTGGATCAAGCCTTCCCCCCCATGTCCTCAAGAGGTCCCCAAACCTCAGAGGGGAGGAATGGCAGCAAGACCAACCCCTCGGGGGTCCTTCCCTTTGATGCGGGAAGGAAGGTCACCAGGCTGTGAACTGCAAAGTCAAGCTGGAACCAAAGAGGGCGCCAAAAGAAGGAAAGAAACCTGAAAAATCCCCAGCAAAGCTTCGCGAATCAGTGCTAAAGATGAAAGAGGTGGGAGAGGTAGCCCCTCCAGTGGGAGAGAAGTCAGAAACCTTGACTACCCCTGAAGAGATCGATTGCGACTTGGAAGATGACTTCCTGGTAAGTCCAACCGAGGTTCCTATGACCATTCCGGTGAAGTTGAGTGTACCCACTTCAGGGGTCGAAGGGGAAATGCTAGCCCTGCTAGACTCTGGGTGCACAAGGTATGTAATCAACACGGGGTTAGTGGAGAAAATGGGCTTAAAACTAAGACCTTTAAAAATGCCCATTGCCTTTTGCCAGTTAGATGGATCAGTGGCTGGGGATTGCCCTGCATGTTTTATCACGGAACCTGTGGAAATGACTATGGGAGAGCATAATGAGACTCTGCGCTTTATTGTGGCCCCTGGGATGGAGGAACCGTTAATACTAGGATTACCCTGGCTCCGGAAATGGAACCCCCAGGTGAACTGGAAAAAGGGGTCGCTGCACATGCGCACCAATCAGCAGCCGGAAAAGGAGGGGCGATCTCAGCCGAAGCTTCAGAATCCAATTGAAATAGCTTCCCCTTGAAAGGGGAGGGGAAAATTCCAAAAGAATATTGGGATTAAAGGAAGTATTCAGTGAAAAGGCCTCGGATGAGCTCCCACCTCACCAGTCAACAGATTGTGCTCTTGAAATTTTACCTGGGGTGAAGCTCCTGAAACCAAAATTATACTCAATGACACCACAAGAATTAGAGGAGCTAAGATTGTTTATAGATAAAAATCTGGAACATGGTTTCATCCAACCTGCTAGGCCCCGATAGCAGCCCCAGTGTTGTTCCGTGAAAAGAAAGATGGCTCCAAACGCTTGGTGGTGGACAGAAATTTGAACGATATTTCTGTGGAAAACATGTACCCCCTCCCTTTGATGAAGGACATGCAGGCCCATCCAGCTAAGGGAAAGATTTTCAAGAAGTTGGATTTGAGAGAAGCATACTACCGAATTAGAATTAAGGAAGGGGATGAGTGGAAGACTGCTTTTAACTGCCCGATGGGTTGCTTCCAATTCAACGTTCTTCCTTTTGGCCTGCAAGGGGCCCCAGCTGTTTTCATGCAGATGATCAATCAGGTGTTACATGAACATTTATACAGGGAGGTTCTGGTTTACCTTGATGACTTCCTTATCTACACGGAAACTCTAGATGAACATGTAAAACTGGTGCGGTCGGTTCTACAGAAACTGTGTGGCACTAAGTTGTATGCTAAACTATCCAAGTGTGAATTCCATGAAGAGAAAATTGACTATTTGGGATATCGCATTTCATCTGAGGGCATAGAAATGGATCCAGAGAAGGTGCGTGCTGTATTGGAATGGGCTCCCCCATGTACCAGAAAACAACTTCAGAGTTTCTTGGGATTTGCAAATTTTTACCGGCAATTTATCCCGACTTTTGCTAAGATCTCAATGCCCATCACAAATCTCTTAAAAACTAAAGGAGAGGTGAAGCCAAGGCTGAGCAAGCCGTTGGAGTGGTTCATGGAGTGCCAAGCAGCTTTTGAAAAGCTAAAACGATTTTTTGTTGCAGAACCAGTGCTACAGCACCTGGACTTGGAGGCTGCTTTTGTGATCCAAGCCGATGCAAACGATGTGGCTGTTGGAGCAGTGTTACTTCAAATCAATGAGAAAGGGACCTTACAGCCTTGTGTATATACCTCCTGTAAACTATCTGAAACTGAGAGGGGGTGGGCCATCTGGGAAAAAGAAGCTTTTGCAGTTCGTTGGGCCTTACTAACCTGGAGACATTTCCTGGAAGGAGCAAAACATCCATTTGAGGTGTGGACTGATCATAAAAATTTGGAAGCCTTAAAAACGCCTCAGAAGCTGTCCCCTAAACAAGTTCGCTGTGCCCAGTATTTCAAGCGGTTCAATTTCTTACTGAAGTACATTCCAGGGGGGAAGAACTTCATGGTGGATGCTCTCTCCAGACTACCCCAATATAATAGTATTCACCAGGAAGTGATAAGTCCAATTGTTTCAACCAAACATCTAGCCGCTCCATTGATCACCAGAGCCCAAAAGAAGAAACAAGAAGTGGATTTACCGAATGACCTAACTGTACAACTAAAAGAAGACTTAAAACTTGATGATTGGTTCCTGGCTCATTCAAATGACTGTACGGTTAGAGATGGTTTGGTTTGGGTGGGGACCAAGTTGTATGTACCACAGGTGCTGAGGGGCCAAATACTACAACAAGCTCATGATTCTAAAGCAGCTGGTCACTTTGGATTTGTGAAAACCTTATATCTGGTTAAGCGGCAATTATGGTGGCCTACTTTGAAGAAGGACATTGAAGCTTATGCAGCTAGCTGTCCAATTTGTGCTTCGGCAAAGAGAACGCCTGGTAAGCTGGCAGGGTTGTTACAAAATGTAGACTAGACAGCACCCTGGAAGGAAATCTCTATGGACTTCATAGTAGAATTACTCAAAAGCAGTGGAAACACAGTTATTTGGATGGTAACCGATTTGTTTTCCAAACAAGTACATTGCATACCTTGTTCCAAGATTCCATCTGCTAAGACGTTGACTAAACTGTTTATTTCACATATCTATAGGTTACATGGCGTTCCGGAATGCATAATCTCTGACAGAGGGGTCCAATTTATCTCAAATTTTTGGAAAGAGTTCCTGTAGTTGATAGGCTCCGCCCAGGGCTTAAGCTCCGCCCAGCCCCCCCAAACCAATGGGGTCTGTGAGAGGACTAACTCAGTGTTAGAACAGTATCTTAGATGTTATATAAATTATCAACAAGATAATTGTTCTGACCTATTGCCATTTGCTGAAGTGGCAAATAACAACTCTGTACATAGTAGTACTGGATTAACTCCATTTAAAGTGGCTTCGGGACAAGATTTTGTACCCATACCTGAACTTCCTCATGAAAGGCCTAACATCCAATCATTGGATGAATGGATAACTCAACTCCAACTTTACTGGCCAGTGACACGTAAAGCATTAGATGAGGCCCATCAAGCTCATAAGTTTGCAGACAAGAAAAGTTCTCCATAGAAATTATATAAAGTCGGTGACAAAGTTTTCCTGTCCACCAGATACCTGCAAACCACTCAAAAGTCGAAGAAGCTTGGTCCAAAATATGTTGGTCCTTTCACGATTGAACAGATTATAAACCCTGAAACAGTCCAGCTGAACTTACCAAAAATTCTTTGACGAATTCACCCAGTTTTCTATGTCAGTTTGTTAAAACCTGAACATACTTCTGATTTAAGACCCGTCCAGGCTGACCCTCCCATACCAATACTGATTGAGGGTGAACAACCTTTTGAAGTTAAATAAATTCTGGACTCTCGCAAATGGAGGGGTCAGCTCCAGTATCTTGTAGCCTGGAAACATTTCCCTTCTTCACAAGCCGAATGGGTTAACGAAAACGATGTTAAAGCCCCTAAGTTGATCAAAGCATTTCGTTCCACGTATCCTGATAATCCCTAGAGTGTATTCCTTTGTAATTGTCTAATGATTAATTGTCTAATGAGTTGGCCAAGCTCTTCCTCAACCATCTCTTCACTTGGTTTTCTGGTTTAGTTGCTAGGAAAGTCAACATCACCACGATCGTTTTGGCCAGGAGAGAAGAAACAGCAGCTGAGAAGACAATGCTGAACACTACTTGCCGGAGAAGGCAGGTGGCTTTTCCTGGTTGACCAATGAAGAGTAAAGGAGACAAGAAGCAAAGCAAAAGGGAGACCAGAAGGATATAGGAGAGGTCTCTATTACTGGCTTTGACAATGGGGGTTTCTCGGTATTTAATAAATATAATTAAAACAAGGAATGAGGTTAAGGACAAGAGTATGTCAAAAGATGCCAGGATGATGCCTAGATTTTCTTCAAAAGTCAGGAAGATTATAATTTTGGGGATACACTGGGTTCTGTCCTCATTTGGATATTGATCTGATGGACACTTGGTACATTTTTCTGTATCTGTGAATACCAAAATGCCATTCATATTTGAAGAAGCTTCTTGGGACAACAGCTGTTCTAGAAACATTTTCCCAAGTGCATGTTTTAACATCTTCTCAGAATAAAATTAATAAGAATATAATTTTCTGTTATATAAATATGTACCTAAGATCCAAGGAATTTTCGCAAATCTTTGGGACTGTAGGATTCCATGTTTAATGTGCATACCCTCTATAGGAACCTACAGTATTAGATGTTAATGATGAATTAGTTAATCTTTCTAGATACACTTCCTGAATTCTGTAGGATAGCAAATCTTAATATTCTGGACTCAGAAGATTTCTGTTTTGTGAAATCTAGTAAGCTAGCCAACAAAGCTCGTCCCACAAATAATCTGGAATGGCTATTGGTAACATTGGCAATATGGATGGAATGAGGACTTCCCAAAATTTAACACAACACATTGTGGATCAGCGATACCTTCCCAATGAGACAATAATTAGTGTCTTGCAATATTACCTCCAATAATTGTCCTAATATAATTCCTCAAGTTTCGAAGATATCTGATGTTGCTAGAAGTTAATATATAGAAGAACACTATAAATGGCTGACAAACCACACTCAATGGGTATTTTAATGTTACAATATTTGAGAAGCCACAAAGAAGGAGTCTACCAATGTTCCTAACCACTAGAAGGCAAGACAAGAAACAATGGATGGTAACTAACCAAGGAGCAAAGAAACCATAACTAAGAAGAAATTTCCTCACAGTTGGAACATTTAATCAGTGGAATGTCTCGTCTTCAGAAATTGTGAGTACCCCATTGCTGGAGGCTTTTAAGAAGAGACTGGACAGCCACTTGTCTGGAATGGTATAGAATCTCCTGCTTAAGCAGTGAGTTGGACTAGAAGACCTCCAAGGTCCCTTTTAATTCTGCTTTTCTGTTCTTTTCAGCAGATACTGTAAAGCCAAAATTTAAAAGTGGCAGTGGTAAATCTTGTCCAATGTGATAAGCACTTCTCTTTCTAACTAGTCCTTTTTTCAAGTTCCTTTTGCTATTCCTCCCCTGAAATAAGTTGAGCAATTAGAAAATGAACAAGAAAACAGGTGAGATTTGATAAAACTTCTGGTTGCTCATCATCAGAGTGAAATCCGCAATCATGAACTGTTTCACTCTGAG
The DNA here is from genome assembly GCA_015471245.1 of Laticauda colubrina. Taxonomy (NCBI): domain Eukaryota; kingdom Metazoa; phylum Chordata; class Lepidosauria; order Squamata; family Elapidae; genus Laticauda; species Laticauda colubrina. The sequence continues at coordinate 113,056 of BLBF01000154.1, read as the reverse complement.
CTCACTTGTTGGAGGGTCCCAATTAGGACCGGAACCACCCTGGAGGTGTGGTGAAGAAAGGGGGAATTGCTTGGAGCATTGAGGTGAGCCACATCTCCCTCCTTGACAAGAAAAACCCTTCCAAAGACAAGCTGCAGCGGTGGTCTAAAATGGCCACCACGAAGATGAGAAGCAGTCCAGGAAACTAAGACTGTGCTGGAGCAGTGAAGTAGTGAGTGGAGTGTGAACGAGGCAAAATGCATGGACTTTAAGATACCCTGGAATTAAGAAACAAAGAACTATTTTGGAAGAAAGAGTGTGGAGGTGATGACCAGAGAGAGTGAGAAGGAAATTGGAATGAACAACAGGCCAAGTCTGTTTTTCTTTAACCCAGGTAAGACACTTATGACATTGTTTGTTGTTCAGGAGAGGCTTGACAAGAGGAATATGACATTTGAAGCCCATTGTCCAGGATCTGTATGCACTGACTCCAGCCTCAGTCCACTCCTTGTGAAAGTCCCCAACACTTTTGAATGGCCTTTTCCTGACAATCCTCTCCAGGCTTTGGTCATCCCTGGTGCTTATGCACCTTTTTCTTCCACACTTTTCCCTTCCATATAACTTTCTATTAATGTGCTTTGATACAGCACTTTGGAAACATCCAACTTCTTTTGCAATTACCTTTTGAGGCTTTCCCTCCTTATGAAGAGTTTCAATGATGATTTTCTGCACAACTGTCAGGTCAGCAGTCTTTCCCATGACTGTGATTCCTACTGAACCTGACTGAGAGACCATATAAAGGCTCAGGAACCCTTTGCAGGTGTTATGACTTAAATAGCTGGTTAGAGTGGGACAGTTTGAGCCTAGAATATTGTACCTTTTCACGATATTCTGATTTTCTGAGATTGTGGATTTGGGGTTTTCATGAGCTGTAAACCATAATCATCTCAATTATGACACATCACTATCTTGCTTTGCATATAATGAGTCTATCTCATGTATTAGGCTCACCTTTTAAGTTGCATTACTGAAATAAATGAACTTTTGCACAATATTCTAATTTTTTGAGTTTCACCTGTAGTAGTAAATACAATTAATAATAAATGCAAATAAGCAAATAAACAAAATGCTATAAATATTCTACTTTATGTGATTTTATTACATGTTAATGCTATTATGATTGAATGCATATACAAATATGTATACAACTCTGATTCTAATTATTCTATATGTATAAATATATATCCATAAATATATAAATAAATATAGTATAAATATATGTAAATATAAGTATCAATACATCAAGTCCAATTTCAAAAACTATAAATACAAATTTGTGAAATAATTCCTGCTATTGTCTATATTTCACATTTCAATAATGGAATGATTTTGAATCCTTCCCATCTTCTCAGTTTTGATTTTGGATTAGTTTTATACAAAACAAGAGTCTTTAAGGATTGAGGAGATAAAGAAGATAAAATTGAAAACAGTAGTTTGTTGGTATTATTGTTGATAAGAATATTAATGTGAACATTTTTACAGTGATGTGACTTTTGAAGAATTATATGTCTTATGCTATATTTTTGCCATTCAACTGTTCAACAATAATGCAAGGGTCTGGCACAATCTCACACTTGGCTACAACATCCATGACAACTATTTGAATACCCTTGGCACCTCAGATGCCTTGCTGGACATACTCTCCATTGGAGAAGCCAATGTTCCCAACTACAGCTGTGGAAGGAAGGACAACCTTTTGGCTCTTCTTGATGGAGCTAAAATCCCACAGGTTTGTGTAGGCAATAATCTGGTAAAGTGAGAATGGTAGTAGTAGGAGTAATAGAACCAACCATAACTTGCTTATGGATTTCAAGAGCAGTCTTTCAGCATAGCCACTTTAGGTGTCAGGGCTAGGAATTGGAAACCAGAGTGGGGAGTGGGTAAAGGATCAATGGTGACAACAATTAATCAGTAGAATATCTTACCCTCAGAAATTGTGCCTGATCTCTGGAGGCTTTGAAGAAGAGACTGAACAGCCACTTGTCTGAAATGGTATGGAGTCTCCTGCTTGAGCATTGACTAGAAGACATTCAAGGGCCCTTCCAGATCTGTTATTCTATTTTCTATGTTTCTTCAAAGACATGAAGATGTCTTTGGTCAGTGCTGGCTCTTTGGCTTTGTAACAGAGATAAGAACTGCCCCCTAGAGTCAGAAATGACTAGCACATATGTGCAAGGGGAACCTTTACCTTTATTTTATCTTTCAGAACAACACAGAATAATGTAGTTGGAAGGGACCTTAGAGGTTGTCTGGTCCAAAACCTTCCTCAAGCAGGAAACCCTATACCAGTGGTGACTAACCTTTTAGGGCTCCTGTGCCAAAAATTGTGCATGAGCCAGTGGGCACACACTCATGTGCTAGCACTCAGAATGCAATTTGCACCCTCCTCCCCATGCCCCCTGTGCATGTGCAAGCGATCCCCTCCCCACCACCACCCCCTTACCTGCACTGTGCCTCACAGCTGATTTTTCAGCTGTTTGAGGCATTTTTGGCCTCCCAGAGGCTTGGGAAAAGCCTCTGCAAGGCTTTTCAGGCTGAATTATGGGCCCATTTCATCACTTTCAGTTTGACAGGAAGTGACAAAACGGGCCCATAATTTGTCCTGAAAAACCTTGCAGAGGCTTTTTCCAAACCTCTGGAAGGCCGAAAAAGGTTTCAAACCAGCCAAAAAAAATCAGCTGTGAGTCATGTGCCTGCGCAGCAAGGTAAGTTTGCCTGTGTGTCAGGGCTTCAACAAACCCCTTTCATTCAAGCAAAAATCTCTAGCCACATCTCAGAAAAAAAATTGGTTTATTTGAACTTACCATGTTGGTGCGTTGCTGGGTGCAGCAGGTACTAAATCACATCATCCATTTCCCCCTTGACCTTGGTCTTTCCCCACCGCCTGGATGTGACTTCTCCAATAGGACACATCAGTCTCCAAGAGTCATCCATCATGCTCTCCAATAACCTTCCTATGCTCTGACTGCTGGGCTGCTGAATTGATATCTAGGTATTTCAGGAATGCCTTTTTCCCCCCACTTACTTTCTCTGGCAGCTAAAAAGACAAAAGGAGAATCTTTTTAGTTGACATGGTGGCTCATGTGCCAGCACAAATGGCTTTGGTTGCCACTTGTAGCACGCATGCCATAATTTCACCATCACATTTCAGACAAATGGCTGTTCAAACTCTTAAAACTGTAGCTAAAACTATACCTAAGATCAGCAACCTTTTGGGATATTGAAAAAAACAACATATATATTATGTGGCAAAAATTAAAATGTATTTATATTCTTGGAACAAACAGTTCAGTTGACAGCTGCAAGTGTGTGTGTGGTGTGAGTGTTTGCAGTAAATAGTACAGATGAGGCAGAATTATGATTTGCATGCTTCATTTTTATTTCTTATGTGATTTGTTTCTTTTGTTCTATTTTACATTGAAAATTCTTTTCTGTATCCTATTAGGGCCTAGTGGCTAATCAACAGTAAATATATTCATCTAATATATTCATGTAAAACTATTTACATGAATAGTTTCATGTAAGTTGGATTTCTTAAAAACTAGCATTTTAGACTTTGCCTGACCCCCAAGTATAACACAGCATTCATCATTCCTTTTTCAGATTGGTTATATAACTTCTTCAGAGGCTCTGAATGATAAAAAACAATTCCCCTTTCTTCACCAAATGTGCCCCAAAACCAGGATTCAGTACCCAGCAATCATCCAACTGCTCCTCCATTTCAGATGGACCTTGATTGGTCTCTTTGCTTCAGACACAGAGAATGGAGAGAATTTCATGAGGAGTTTTACTCCTATGCTTGTCAGGAATGGGATTTTCATTGTTATATCACAACGATTCTCAACAATCGGATATACAGCATCCCTCAGGGATGGCCTCTCTAAATGGAGACAAGTCAAAGCCTTTGTTCACTTCATGGAACATATTTCTGTTTTGGAAAGAATTCTTCCTTTTCATTTAACGCTTATGCGTTTTGCCAGTACTGATTGAAGAGAAAGTCTGGATCATCACTGGATTTTGGAAAGGGAATAGAAATGAGCATAGACTTTATAGATATGTTCATAGTATATGGTCCCTTGAAATTCAGGTGAAAGATTGGGCATTGCATATGGAACCTTCTCTATTTATTGATCCCCAGTCTGCAGATCAGTATTTTCACTGTTCTTTTTCAAATCATGCCCTTTCTGTCAAAGGCCAGAAAAGATGCATCCAGATAGCACCACTGGAGATCCAAATGTGAAATAACAGTAGACTGATCGCTGATATCCAATATGTCCACATTCTTGATCTGACGCTGGCTCATGTCTTGAATGATGCATATTCCTCCAGATCCAGAAGGAAGGAGGGTGATGGGAGGTAGGAGAATCTAAAACTGAAGCCATGGCAGGTATGGGGTCCCAATGCATATCCATCAGACTTGCCTCAGATAGAAAGTCCATACAGAGAGTGGTGAGGATAGCAGAGAAAGTTAAAGGCAGCTCACTTCCCATTATTCATGATACTGCTTACAAGTGCTTTGTGCTTAGAGCTCGAGGCATTGTTAGAGACCCCCATATACCCACTTCATGATCTGTTTTTGTTGCTCCCCTCTGGGAGGAGGTTTCAAAGTATCTAAAGCAGCAATACTAGGTTCTATAACTGCTTTGCTCCAGTGGTGGGATTCAAAAAATTTTTACTACTGGTTCTATGGGCATGGCTTGATGGGTGTGGCAGGGGAAGGATACTGTAAAGTTTCCAGTCAGAGGTGGCATTTGCTGGTTCTCCAAACTACTCAAAATTTCCTCTGCCAGTTCTCCAGAACTGGTCAGAACCTGTTGAATACCACCTCTGCTTTGCTCCTTATGCCATTCATCTTGAAAATTCATAGGATTCCTTTTTTTTTGCCATGTATACATTCTAATTAGACTGTGATGTTTCTCTGTGTCATATATGTGTATGTATGTGTGTATATGTATAATGGTTATCCTTTGAGAGCTGAATACAATGAAATTTTATTTAACATATGCTGATCAGCATACGTTTAAAGTGACAATTAAGTTTTATTCTATTCTTTTATTCTGTTCTAATCATTCAGGGATAATTTTTCAAATAGCTCACACTGCAACAGATAAATTCATTCTGTTGTTTTCAAGCAGCAGCTGTTGTTTTCAAGATTATAAACAATCTCTTTTTATGTTGTTCAATTTATTTGTCAGCTGCTTATGTTCTCCACAACTAAACAAGTTTGTCAATATATATTTTGTCAATATAGGATTGACACGTTTTGCTGAAACATTTTTGTTCACATATGAAGATTGTAGTTACACCCATTATAATTAAGCATATTTGGAGGTTAGACAACTTTAGAAGAAAGATTCAAATATGAAAAGCTTGCATGGAATAAAAAACCAAGTATAACAGCTTTTTTAAATTTGTAGATATTTCCATTGTAGTTTCATCCATACCTACAGAACAATTAATTTTCCAATCTTTCCAGTCAGTAACTGTATTTGGACCAAAATGGAGAAGTAACAGCAGATATGGACATTATGAACAAGGTGCTTCTCTCCAAAAAGGATGGCATCCTAGTGAGATTGGGGACTTTTGAAAGACAGAGACTTATTATTGAACAAGAGGTTCTGTCACAGCTAATATTGCTCAACAAGGTGATATAATACTGCTCCGTTTTCCAAAACTTTGGGCCCCATTTCAAGTGGGCTAAACCCAGTCTTCAGGATAGATTATTTTCACTGAGAATTGAATGTGGGAAGTAGAAACAGAAAATAGAGTAACATACTGTATATTCTAATAATACTATTCCTGCCCTTCTTCAGTTTTGATAAATGATTAGTCCTGACCCATTTTCTTTCATGTACCTTGTTTTTCTGCTTAGTCCCTGCCTCAGTCCAAATGTGTAGAAAAATGCCACCCTGGATTTGAGAAGCAAGCTGGAGAAGAAGAGCCAGTTTGCTGCTACAATTGTGTTCCTTGTCCAGCAGGGACCATCTCCACCCAGGAAGGTGAGTGATACCAAAGAAAGGGGTAAGAAGAATGTGGAAGTGTATTCATCCAAAGCATTTTTATGGAGGTGCAAGTTAATAGCAATAGCACTTACACTTATATACCACTTTATAGTGCTTTACAGTCCTCTTTAAGTGGTTTTACAGAGTCAGCATATTACCCCCAACAATCAGGGTCCTCTTTTTACCCACCTCAGAAGGATAGAAGGCTGAGTCAACCTTGAGCTTGGTGGGATTTGAACTGCCAAATTGCAGGCAGATGGTAGTTAGAAGAAATGTACAACACTCAAACCACTGTGCCACCAAGGCTCAAAAGTTAAAAAAACAGATTGATGTACAACTTCTTGTGTTTATTTTTAAACTGCACAATTTGGTATCTAAAGGGATTAATACCAAAAAGACCTTGAAAGCAGCCCTGGGAATAAATGCGAGTTCGTGGAAGATTCCTTGAAAAATGAAAGAATAGAATTTTAAAAGAAATATTGCCTTTTGGTTTTCTCAGACACAGAAAAATGCACCAAGTGTCCAAATGACAAATATCCAAATGAGGCTCAAACCCAATGTATCCCCAAAATTATAACTTTCCTTTCTCATGAAGAACATCTGGGCATTACCTTGGTCTTCTTTGCTCTATTCTTCTTCCTAACCACAGTCTTTGTTTTAATCATTTTCATTAAATACCGAGAAACTCCCATTGTTAAAGCCAACACCAGGACCTCTCTTACATACTCCTGGTCTCCCTCCTGCTCTACTTCTTGTCTTCTTTTCTCTTCATTGGTCAACCAAGAAAAGCTACTTGCCTTCTACAACAAACAGTGTTTAGCATTGTCTTCTCGGTTGTAATTTCTTCACTCTTGGCCAAAACAATCACAGTGGTGCTGGCTTTCTTGGCCACAAAACCAAGAAACCAAATGAAGAGATGGTTGGGGAAGAGCTTGGCTAACTCCATCATTCTTTCTTGTTCTGTTGTCCAAATTATCATCTGCTCCATCTGGCTTGGAGTTTCTCCCCCATTTCCAGATTCTGACCTCCACTCCCAGCCTGGAGAGATCATCCTGCAATGCAATGAAGGGACGATTGTCATTTTCTACATCACCCTCAACTACCTCAGCTTCCTGGTTGCCATTTGCTTCACATTAGCTTTCCTAGCCAGAAATCTCCCTGGGACTTTTAATGAAGCCAAACTGATCCCCTTCAGCAAGCTGGTCTTGTGCAGTGCCTGGGTGACTTTTGTGCCCACCTATCTGAGTACCAAAGGGAAATACATGGTGGCTGTGCAGGTCTTCTCCATCCTGGCCTCCAGTGCTGGTCTACTGGGCTGCATATTCTTCCCCAAGTGCTACATTATCATTCTAAGGCCAGACCTGAATACAAAGGAGCAGCTAACAACCAGAAGAAATGTAGAAATGTGATACAGAGGAATTTCAAATATCCAGAATGTCAGGTCTCCGATATGCACCCCCATTCAAATCATAAATCTCTACCTGCATCTCTCTAGCATGAAAAAAATTATTTATTAGGAGTTGACATGTCCGTATTTCCTGGTTGCAGCCGACTCTGACACATCATTCATTTTACCCTTGACCCTGGTCTTCCCCCTACCCCCTGGATTTATATTCTCCAATGAGAAACATCCGTAGCCAAGAGTCATTAATCATGCTCTCCAGGAATAATTTTGTATGTTAGAAGCTTCAGTTGCCAAAGTGATTATTTCAAGCATTTATGGAATGCACTGCTTTCCCCCTCCCTTTCTACTGACAATTAAAAAGACCAAAGAAGTATTTTTTTAGTTGACACAGTTTCCAACAGACCAAACTTAGAAAATGGTGCAAGCTGCTCTCCATAGCTAAGCTGGCCCAGTGATTTTACTTGAAATAAAGAAAGGGTGGCTCCTTTATTGGAGAGTCTCCTTCACTTTTGTTTAGTACAATCTTTTGTTCTTTGTTCTTTTGCCTATTTGAGGCTTGAAATGCTATACCCAGATATTTGAAACATGTTACACATGTTATGCAATGAGAATCTAGTTTATTTGTCAGAAATGATTGAGGGGGCTGTAAAATTCCTCTTTTTACATTTGTATCATAGCTTATCTTCAATTGGGGTTCAACACCAAACTGAACCTGACCAAACCCATTCTCCTAATTTATTTTTGCCACACAGTTTGTGAAGGGGGAGGAGACACAACATCGATCTTTCTCGCAGGAACCAAGGTCATCTCCTAGGCAATGGAGGAAGGTGGAGCAAAGTGCCTGAAGAGCCTGCCAATTAATCTAATTGGTCAATTCAACCAGTGACATAGGGAAGGAAGGGGTAATTACTGATTTTAATTATGCTGAAACTGTAGGAAAGATTCAGAATTGGTTTTCCATTAAGTGTGCCAATATGATATATCCAATAAAGAAGTTCTTTGAGGAAACAAGTGGCCTTGGAGTTCTGAGTTATATCAGAATTTTGACATATGGATTTTCCAACTAGTCAACTGACTTATTTTGTAGAAGCTAGACAAAAGCTAAAATACAGTTCATAAGATTTATAGAAATGAATCTCTACGGAATGGTATCCATAGGTGTGCTGTGAGGAAAAGGATGAGATTGCATTCAGAAGTTTGAATAATTTGTCCATTGTCTTCTGCTTTTGGACACTACAAAAGGATCTGGTCAAAAGGGGTGATGATGGGTCCTGACCTGATTCAGAAGACCTGGTCATGCATTCTTAAAGTGGAAATTTTCAAGGATATCCTATTTTTAAAAAATCCTCCTGAAATAAGAACATTTATTTGCAAATTTAGCAGAAATATATTCATTTGGCAGTATCTTCTTTCTTTTTTATGTCATGGTTGTATCTTCCTATCATCCAAAAAATTATCAGCTTTCCTCATCCTCTTCTAGGTGAGTGAATACTCAACATTTAAGGTCCATGTCCCAGTCACACCATGCAACTAATAAAGTGGTTTATATGGACAAGATTCCCTCAATCTTCTCCTGGCGAAGAGTCTTCAGGTCTTCTTTCTCTGGGCATCTTGTCAACTTTCCACTTAATATTGATGTTTGGAGTAAGAAAAAGGAAATGCTTTTTCTACAAATTGTAGAATAGAAGAGTAAAAGGCTTGAATCACACTGGATTTCCTTCTTTCAAAGCATAGCTCACCTAAAAAGGAATGAAAGGATAATGTTAACAATGTCTAATTGAGTGTTCCGCTTTGTTTGTTTGAGAGGCAAATCAATTATTATGTAGAATGGTGCTTGTTATCCATGGTGGGATTCAAATTTTTAACTACTGGTTCTGTGGGCATGCCTTGGTGGGCATGGCAGGGGAAGGAAACTGTAAAATCTCCATTCCCCCCCCACTCCAGGGGAAGGATACTGTCAACATTCCAGCAAATCTCCACTCCAACGAACAACTCCGAGACAGATATCTCTCAAAAGTTCCTTTTATTTTGGATAATAACTGGCACAATTGGGGAATCCCAAATCTTAAAGTTCTGGGCTTTCTTGCAATAAGTAAAAATTACAAATCTATCCCCTGTGCCCATCATCACATCACATAGCCCTATCACCATCCATCCCAAGTTAAGACTTCCTTTCACTTATGTGCAAACTAATATGACCTTGAATTAGAAAAATAATGTTATTATGTCTAACTACATACACTCCAAGAAATTCCCCCAACCCCTTTCTGAAGCTCAGTGGCAGTGTGGGAGCATCTGGTCTCAATAAGGTTTCCAAAGCTGACAGATACTGTAAAATCCGCATCCCCTTCCCACTCCACTAATCTGCTTTCCAGCTCCATTCTCCTGTGCAAAGCAAAAAAAGAAGACACTGACGATCAGCTGAGTCTCGGGGGGCAGAGAATAGATGGGGGTGGGGCCAGTCAGAGGTGGCATTTGCTGGTTCTCCCAACTACCCAAAATTTCTGCTGCCAGTTGGTCAGAAAACTGGTCAGAGCCTGCTGAATACCACCTTTGCTTGTTATGCTGAAGCAAGTGATTCTTTCTCTTGTAGATCAAATGCTGGGCATCAGCTCTACTTACTGTATCTGCTCATTCTGCTCAGAGTTCACACTTCTTTCTACTGACCCTTCAACCATGGAAGGAAGTTAGAGAATGTTATGCACACATACCTCTGAGATTTTATAAATGGCCATCATGGTGGCAATCTGACCAAAGATCAGTTTCTGATCCTTCAAGGACAACGAAAGCATCCCTCTTCCACTCACAACTGGTGTTAGGAACATTGTCCATCCCAACTGAAAGCAGGTCCAGCACAGCATCCCAAATGTTCAAATAATTGTCAAGGAGAGTGTAACTCAGGTTGATATTGGGAAAGATTTGGAGATCCTGGTTGATCCTTGGATGGAAAAAAAAACAAAACATTCCTGTAATGGATGGATGCTCTTCTACCAAAAGCTAATATGAATTAAATTGGGACTCGGGAAGCAGAGAATAGATGGGAGCAGGACCAGTCAGAGGTGGTATTTTCCAGTTCTCTGAACTACCCAAAATTTCCGCTGCCAGTTCTCCAGAACTGGTCAGAACTTGCTGAATACCACCTCTACTTGTTATGCTGAAGTAAGTGATTCTTTCTCTTGTAGATCAAATACTGGACTTCAGCTTGACTTATCCTCTCATTGTGCTCAGACTTCACACTTCTTTCTACTGAGCCTTCTGTCAGCATTCCAGAAAACCTCCTCTCCAACAAATAACTCTGAGACAGACATCTTCTCCAAAGTTCTTTTTTATTTGGGTAGTATACTGAAACATCTGGGAAATCCTGAATCTGAAAGTTCTGGGTTTTCTTGCAATAAATAAAAAATTACAAATCCACCCCCTGCATTCATCATTGCATCACATGCCCCAATCATCATCTGTCCCAGCTTGAGACATCCTCTCAACCAGGTGCAGAAATAACATGACCTTGCCTTGGAAAAAGAATGCTATTATGTTGAACCACATACACTCTAAGAAATTCTCCCCTCCCATTTTCTCAAGAATATGGCAGTGTGGAAGCATCAGATGCTAATATGGCTTCCAAAGATGACATCTTCAACCATGGAAAGAAGTTAGAGAATATTATGCACACATCCTCTGAGATTTTATAAGTGGCCAACATGATGGCAACCTGACAAATTGTCAGTTTCAGTTCCTTCAAGGACAATGAAAATGTCCCTCTTCCATTCACAACTGGTTCAGACCAGTTGTGGAGTACCAGGATTGGATATTTTGAGTAGTTCAGAGAACCGGCAAATCTCTGACTGGCCCTGCCCCCATCTATTCTCTGCCTCCCATTGAATCCCAGCTGATTGGATGGGTCTACTTTTGTTGCCCTGTACAGAAGAACAGAGCTGAAAAGCAGGCTATGGGGTGAGGAGGGATTGGGATTTTGCAGTAACCTTCCCCTGCCACACCTACCAAGCCAAGCCCACAGAACCATTAGTAAAAAAAATTCAACCCTACCATTGGTTCAGGGATTGAATTTTGGATTCTGTTTGGGCTAGGGAAAACCCAGAACTCTCAGATTTGGGTTTTCCCCAGAGGTGTCAATATGATACTTCTAATAAAATGGATCTTTGAGAAGATGATATTTTCGGAGGGTTTTTTTTTTCTGGAGGTTGTTACTTGGAATGTTGACATTAGGACTATTGTTTAGTGATAATTATAAATATCACAAAAAGGTACTACTATAAACAGTCAGAGCTGAGGGAAACTGATTGCTAATTTGGAGTCACAAGACAGGCAGAACTAAAATGTCACCAGTGTAAAGTGGCACCAAGTGCCTTAGCTCTAAGTGATTTTCCCTATCAGTCTCTGGGGACAAGAGACCACATTGAAACTACATCGCCAAAAAGGCATTAAGAGTTGTTAACCTTGTCCTGCATAGCTTTTTGTAAGGTAATATCACACTACTAACTAGAGTATACAAAACTTTTGCTAGACCAATCCTTGAATACAACTCATCAGTCTGACATCCGCATTACATATCTGACATTAATACAGTGGAGAAAGTCCAGAAATATTTCACAAGAAGAGTTCCCCACTCCTCTACTCGTTGCAGAATACCTTTTGCCACAAGACTTGAAATTCTAGACCAAGAAAACCAAGAACTATGCCGCCTTCGGTCTGATCTAAGTATGATATACAAAATCATACATTGCAATGTCCTACCTGTCAATGAATACTTCAGCTTCAACCATAACAACACAAGAGCACACAATAAATACAAACTCAAGGTTAACCACACCAAACGATTGCAGGAAATATGACTTCAGCAACAGAGTGGTCAATGTCTGGAAGACTACCTGACTCTGTGGTTTCTTCCACAAACACCAAAAACTTTAACCTTACACTGTCCACTATTGACCTCACCCCTTTCCTAAGAGGTCTGTAGAGGGCCTGCATAAGCGCACCAATGTGCCTTCGATCCCTGTCCTATTGTTTCTTTTTTTTTTCTTGTATGTACCCATTTCATGTATTCATAACTATGTATATACTTATACCTACCATGTTTCTCACATAATAAGGCCGGGCCTTATTTTTTTTTGACCCCCCCCAAAAAAATGGCTAGGCCGTCTTTTCAGGGGTGACTTAATTCCCCCATTTGCATCCTCGGGTGGATGGGCGGCGACAGCTTGGATGTTCGGGACACCTTCCACCACCATTGCTTTCCCTTCTCCCTTGCTGCCATGCCATTAGAGCAATGCCACAGCGTTTGGTGCAGCCATGTGTGGCCAGTCAGGCCTCCTCCCTGCAACCAGAACCCTGAGGAGACACTTGGCTTCAGGCGCTCCCGTCACCACCTTCCGAGGGAAGGCGCTCACCCGAGAGGATCTCTCCCTCTCTCTCTCTCTCCCTGCAAGGTCAACGTCTGCACTGTGGCTGAGGAGGAGGAGGCTGCAGCTGGTTCCTCCTGCTTGCTGAGAGGTGAGGAAGGTTCCTCCTGCTTGCTGAGAGGTGGCTTTGCAGAACAAGCGAAGCACTGCTTAACCGGGCAAGATTTGGGATCGAGGGGCAGGAGGAGGCACGCATGCACCCGCGGCTCACTTTCCTGGCTCTGCCCAGCCTGCACGGCTCTGGCGCGGCCCTGGTGGGATGAGAGGAGAGTCCGGCGGGGAGGCGCTTGCTGCCTTAGTGAGAACTCTGCCGCCGGGAAGGAGGCCCCTCCTGTCAGCTGCGATGGGTTCCCCAGGCTAATTTTCTCCCCATTTACTCAATGAAACAGTCCACTTATGGCTGTCGCTTTTCTGTCTCTGCTCTGGTCCAAACATTCACACAGTATTTCTTGACATGATTGGAAATGGAATTTCATTTCATTTGAATATGAGCTAGCAGTGTGCAGCAGCAGCCAAAAAAGGCTAATACTATCCTCGGTTGCATAAACAGAGGCATAGAATCAAGATCACTTGAAGTATTCGTACCACTTTATAAAACCCGAGTGAGACCACGCCTGGAATATCACAAACAATACTATGAAAAAAGTTCTTGAAACTTTTGGAAAAGGTTCAGAAAAGAGCAATTAAAATGATCAAAGGTCTGGAGACTAAAACATATGAAGAATGTCTGCAGGATTTAGGTTTGGTTCCTCTGAGCACAGGTGTCAAACTTGCAATGTCATGTTATCACGTGACCCTATCAGTTTCTGGAGACAAGAGACCACACTGAAATTACATAGCCAAAAGGGCATTTAAACTCCCTGAGTGTTGAATTATCTTCCTCCAGCCTCAATTTTTGGACATGTCCTGATAGGAAGGATCACAACTACTGCAGAACAGTGACTCCAGGGGAGTATCTGCAATTTCTCACTAACATACTTTTCTCCATCTACTCTGCACATGGAGACCTAAAGAAGTTCAGCATCCCAAGAGAAGATTCTTCTCACTGTAATTATAAACATCCCAGTTTTTGAGATCTCTTCAGCTACTTCTCCAGGAATTGTCTTTGATGTCAACATCAAACTGAAGCAACATGGAAGAGATCTTGCATTAGAAAAGAATAAATGTCTGTAGCCATGCTGAGCTCTTTCAATAATATTTAGGATAGGCTGGGGCTGTGCTCTTGAATATACCTTTCTCTCCTTTGCAGGTCAAGAAGGTGATTTGTCTCTGTCAGAATCAGGAAAGTCACTGACATTTCTACTCTGTGGGCATACTTTTTCATTCCTCCAAATCTTCTGATAGTTCTTGTTTGTTTGATTGATTATGGACCTCCTGTTTCTGGTTCTGATACTGCTGGTATCCCAACCCATCTCTGGGAAGCTAAGAATGAAGTGGCCCACTGAATTTGGAGCAGCAGGATAGAAACAAACCATGGAGCTACTACAAGCCAGGAGACCATCTCATTAGTATAGTGACCAGGACAACAAAAATATCACCAACAGTGTTGCCTTTCAACATGGTTCCTTTGGGTCAGTCTCACTCGTAAGTCATTCACTGTGATGGAGTTGAATTCCCTCCATTTGCAGTTCTAACACTCTTCTTCTTTTTTTTCCTTATTTTATATATTTCTGTTTTTATATAGTTTTATTCGGAAGCATTTTTGAATACAGTAATTTGTCAGGGTATACGATTTACAAGAATCAAAAACCATAGCTAATACTATAGTAAATATTTACCCTTAAACTGATAAAAATACTAATAATATAATAACACATAAATTAATATCAATGATAATACTATGATAGCTCCCATACTAATGCTAGTGATATCACCAAATAGTTTTAAATAAATTTCTTTTTATGTTTTGTTCATTCATATATTTAGTACTTGTAGTGGTTGTAGTTGTAATCCTTCTCTATTTTCAATACCTACATTCAGCGTTTTTCTTCCTCTGACTTCTACCTCTTGTCTTTAACCTCTCGTAGAATCTATTCCATATCAAATAGTACTCTGAGTTTTCTTTCTCTTTTATTTTTATGGTTAATCTATCCATTTCAGCACATTCTAAAATTTTCCAAATTACCTCCACGTCTGGTGGAGTATTCTCATTTTTTAGTATTTTTCAAAGATAATCCTTCTTGTTGTCAGTATATGTAACACTTAATATATATTGTTCCTTTGTCATAATCCTTAGGAATTATACCCAGTAAATATATTTCTGGTTTCTGGTCTATAATCTGTTTAGCTATTTTTTTCTTGCCAGCTTTTTATATAATTTTACCTGTATATTGAAGGAACTATCTAATTTCCTGAATAATTTTGATTTCCATGACTTGTTTCTTCTGTCTTCTTTTTTGGAGAAGAGACTGAGCTCCAAGGATAGGGCAGAAAAAAACTCTGATTATAAAACCAAATGATTTTCTTCTTCCCATCCACCTGAGATTATCACATGAACACTGACAGTTGTTCGAAGTAATGATAGAAATAGACATTATGTAGTTACCTCTGCCCACTATTGGATCATATTTTTATAGTGACTCATTGACATTGAATCTATCTAACAAAATGTAATTCAGTGAAGAAAAAAATACACTTTGGCAAGAAAAAAAATGTACAAGTACAGGTTAGAGGAAATCTAGCTCAATAGCAGTAATTGCATGAGTGATCTGGGAATCTTAGTGTACAATCACTTAAATATGAGCCAGTCGCATGCAGCCATAGTCAAAAAAACCAATGCAATTCTAGGTTGCATAAACAGAAGGATAGTATCAAGATCATGTAAGCTATTAGTATCACTTTATAAATCCTTTGCAAGACCATACTTGGAATACTGCATCCAGTTTTGATCACCTATATTATAAAATGATGTATTATAAAAGAGATTCCAGACAGAAGAGAGAGAAGAGTAACAAAGGCAGTTGGAGGCTAGAATATATGAAGAACAGTTGCAGGAATTGGATATGTCCAGTCTAGTGAAAAGAAGGCATAAGGGTGAAATGATAACAGTGTTCCCAATATATGAAGCGTTGCCACAAAACAACTAACATGAAACAACTAGCACCTTTACCTTTACAATAAAAATCAGAATAGAGCAGGAGATCCTACACCCTTTCAGACAAATGATTGTTCTGTCTATTCTTAAAAACCTCCAGTGATGACAGACCCACAATTTCTGAAGGCAAGCTGTTCCACTGGTTAATTATCCTGACTATTTTCCAAAGCACCAGGAGGAAAGACAAGAAACAATGTAGGGAAACTTATGAAAGAGAGAAGCAACCTGGAACTAAAGGCTAGGTCACTCTGGCTGATGGATGCAAAACATATGCAAAAAGGACACAGCGGATGAGCAAAATTTTTGGGGTGGCTACATCTGTTGTTATCTGCTCTCAAAAGTGCCCCAAATTTGCATAAACAGAACGGAAAGGAACAGAAAGGAATGGACGGGGGTAGTACACAGCGAGGACGGAAAGCGGATGTTCATAGGAAGCCTAGCGGATGGAAGTGGATGGAAGAGGATGACACATCTGCAGGGCTTTCGGGGGAGAATAGCGAAGCGGACACGTAGCAGGAGTGGATGCATAGTAGATGATGCGGATGCATCATGGATGCCTATAGAATGCATAGCGGATGCATAGCGGATGCATAGCGGATGCATAGCGGATGCATAGCGGATGCATAGCGGATGCATAGCGGATGCAAAGCGTTCACTGCACATGTGGGAAGGATGAATTGTGTCAGCTCCATGAATATAAAAGGATACAGCTTGCATCCTTGTTCGACAGTCAGGGAAGAAAAGAAAGCATGTGCCTACTCCTGCCAGCCCTGGCAAGAAGGACAGAACCACCATCCCACCCCCTGGCACTGACTCTGAAGCTGCTGGTGCTGCTGGTGCTGCTGCTGGTGCTCCTGGTGCTCCTGGTGTTGCTGCTGCTGCTGCTTCTCCTGCTGGTGCTGCTGGTGCTTCCCCTGCTGCTGCTGCTGCTGCTTCTCCTGCTGCTGCTGGTGGTGCTTCTCCTGCTGGTGTTGCTGGTGCTTCTCCTGCTGCTGCTGCTGCTGCTGCTGTGATGGACCAGCCCCAAGGCCCTCAAAGCCCTGCTGCTGAAGGCCTTGAAGCCCCTGCCAGAGGGAGGAAGTGGCAAGGCAAGGAGAAAGGAGAGAGGAAATAGTACTCCATTTCCGAGGACCATGAGGAGGAGGTGCTGGAATGGCTGAGGGAGAACGAGTACCTGTGCAGAAAGGGCCACAAGCTCTATCACGACACCAAGAGGAAGCAGGCAGCGTGGAGAGAGAAGGCGGAGAGCCTGGGCTACACTTCAGACATACTCCTGGGATGGTGGAAGCACATGCACACCTGGTATGGCAAGCTGCACCTGAAGAAATCTGGGCAGGCCGCTGTCAAGCTCACTGACCGGGAGATGTACGTCATGGCCAAGTGCAGCTTCCAGGAGGGTGAGATCCACAACCGAGGATCAGCCTCTCTGTCAACCCTCTCCCTCAGACAGCCCACAGAGAGCCAGTCATCTTCCAGCCAGGAGACATCTACCGTGTCCAGGCAGGTGTCTTTGGAGTGCCCCATGGCAGAGACCCCCCCGACAGCTACACTCCCCATGCCAGAGGATGTGAAGGATCCCCTGTCTCAAATGGAGCAAGAAGAAGCAGCAGCCAGAGACCAACCCACACCACCCCCAGCTCCACCTCCACAGAAAGCAGGCAGAGAGGCAGACTGGAGGGCCAGAGCCACACTGTCCTGCTGGAGATCAGGGACACCATCAAGACCAGCACAGATCTTGTCTCTCAGCTGGTCCACAGCGATATACCATCCTCGAACCACAAGCCCTTCATCACATACGTGAGCCAGACCCTCATGGACCTGCCCGAGGCCCAGTATCAGGTGATGAAGGAGAAAATCACAGCACTGCTGCACCACCATCCAGGCCCAGCTGAACCTGCTCCGACCCACTCCAGGTCTGCTCCTCCACCCAAGGCAATGTCACAGTCCTTCCACGGCTTTCAACAGCCCCTCACCTACCAAGGCTATGAGTACCAGGACTTCCCACAGCAGAGGCAGCCCTTCCCAGTCTAGGCCCAGGTACATCGCACGCCACAGATGCATCACCTCACCCAGCTGCAGACCAGACAGCCCCACTACACTCCTCCTTCCTCCACCCCACAGCCAAGCCCCTCAACAGAAAATCTGTCTTCAGTCCTGTGCCTGACATCCCAGGTCCTTGAGGAAGGGCCGCTCAACCTCATGGGACTGAGTCAGCTCTCTGAGAGAGTCCTGAACACACCAACCCTTGTTCTACTCTCAGGGCCAGGCACCCTGAGAGTAGAACAAATGGCGCCTCAGACCAGCACTCCAGCAACAGCCACCTCCACAGTCCCTGGCCACTTGACAGCTGAGACCATGGACATGCCTCAGAGTGACTGAGAATCGTGCCAGAACTGAGTTGTTACCTGTTCACCTTATCTTTGCTTAAAGACACTTTACTTGGTTCATTTTGCTTTTTTAATAAAGTCATACAGTTTACTAAAGACAGTTGTTAATAAAGGTTATCTTTGCTTCACACACATGGTTCATTTTACTTACTTAATAAAGAGTTGGTGAAAACTTTGAAAAAAGGGTTAAGCCTTTGCATGCTTGTGGGACAGGTAAGGATAGTTGTGGGATGGGTAAAGATAGCTGTGGGATGGGTAAGGATAGCTGTGGGATGGGTAAGGATAGCTGTGGGATGGGTAAGGACAGTTGTGGGAGAGATAAACCTCCAGTGCAAGCATAGTGGGAGTGTATGGTCCACCCTTCCAGCTGCCACACATATGGCCCTTTATTATCAATAACAATTTATTCATTGATCAACACATTTCAAAATAAACAAAGCTCTTTATTAATGCCCTATTAATTGTAAGGCCACTCAACATACATGGCACAATCTCATCAGTGTGATGAGACAGGCTGAAGGAAGCATCCATTAAGCATCTACCATCCTGTCTTGCCACTCCACTGCTCCAGCTGGGGAGTAGCACTAGTGTTTCAAGAGTTTGTGCTGCTTTTTCGCTTCATGTGAAGCTCTGTTGGGGCCTTGTACATCCACAGTGTCTATCAGGTTTTGTCCTTGCCTCCATTCCCCAGGCTCCATGTCCCCATTCCCTTGCTGGAGGTCCACGAGCCTGTTCTGCAAGACTGGGTAGCGGGTGCGGATGAGATTGTGCAGGATGCAGCAAGTTTCCACGATCCTCCTCACGGTCTCTGGGCAATGCTGTATGGTGGTGAGAAGTACCTGGAACCTGTTGGCCAGGATGCCAAAGGCGTTCTCCACCACCCGCCTTACCCTGGACAGCCTGTAGTTGAAGATCCTCTCTTCACGGGTGAGGAGTCTGGAGGTGTAGGGCTTCATGAGGTAGGTTGTGAGGGAGAAGGCGTCATCCCCCATGATGAAGTAGGGCACATCTTGTGTGTCATTGGGCAGGGGTTCTGGATCTGGGAAGCCCACGATGAGGTTGCCTTCCAGCTCCTCCTTGAGGTGACTGGCATTGTATACCTGGGCATCTGAAGATGAGCCGTTGCCTGAAGCATCGATGTACACGAACTTGTAGTCAGCATCAACGGTGGCAAAGAGGATGATACTGAAGAAGCCCTTGTGGTTGTGATAAAAGGACCCTGAGTTGGGTGGAGCTTTGCAGGCCACGTGCTTACCAATTATGGCTCCAACGGTGTGGGTAAAGTTCCAAATCTGATACCACTGTTCTGCAACTTTCCTCTAGCCTTCTTCAGTGGTGGGGCACTGGAGGAGCTCCTCCAGGTATTCTTCAATGATGGCCTGCACCACTTCTCTGACCACTTTGCTGATGGTGTTGTATGGCAACCTCCAGGCATACTGCATGTTCTGTATGTTGTTCCAGAGGCCAGGTGGCGCAGAGTCAGTGCCACCTTCAGTTCAGGGTCCAGGGACCAGGGTCCAGATAAAGAAGAAGATCTAGACGGACATTAAATAATACTATTTTAAAGGAAAAAGTCTTCATACAGTGGATGGAAAAAGAATTGGCCTTTTTTAAAGAGAAAACAAAAAAGGAGATACATCAATTCAGAATGTATGGATTACAATGAAGGCTTATACCAGAGGCTTGGTAATAGACTACACAAGGAAAAGAAATATTATGAAAAGATTAGCCTCTAAGACATTAGATGATGAGTATAAAGGACTTGAAAAAGAACGACAGAAAATGCCACAGAAAAAGGACATTAAGTTAAAAATGGATATAATTAAACATAAAATGGGTCTAACAGAAAAAGAAGAACTAGCACAAAAAATTAGAGGTGCTAAACAGAATTACTTTGAAGATGCAAATAAACCAGGTAGATGGTTAGCATATAAATTGAAAAAGGAGAAAGAATCAAGGAAAATATTACAATTAATAGATAATCAAGGCCACATTTGCTATAGCCCATGTCACAGTGAACCAACGGATGCAAAGAGGATGTAAAATGGACAAAAAACCTTGCCATCCGTTCGAAAACGCGTTGTACTCACTGCCTCCGTTTTGCTTCCTCTCTATCCGTCCAGCATCCGTTTATGGACATTTCATCCATTCATTCATTTGGGCTGCCCAAAACTTTTGCGCGGAAAATGTATCCAATTCATCCATTCTGCATCCACTACGCATCCACTATGCATCCGTTATG
The DNA here is from genome assembly GCA_015471245.1 of Laticauda colubrina. Classification (NCBI taxonomy): domain Eukaryota; kingdom Metazoa; phylum Chordata; class Lepidosauria; order Squamata; family Elapidae; genus Laticauda; species Laticauda colubrina. The sequence continues at coordinate 92,470 of BLBF01000154.1, read as the reverse complement.
CATCCGTTATGCATCCGCTATATTCGCTAGGCATCCGCTACGCATCCGTACAACTCTATCCGCCCGGATGCAGGGAGGAAGCAGAACGGACACAGAATGGATGCAAAACGGATGCCTAGTGGATGCAGAATGGAAACAAAGCATTTAAAATGGAAAAAACGTTCGCAGAGGGGACCTATCTTGGATATTAAGGATGTCTAGAGGATGCCTAGAGGATGCCTTGTGGATGCCTAGCGGAAAACCTATATTGCCTATAAAAAGGGGGAGCAACTCATCTGCATCTCACTTTCAGAACAGCAGCCCAGCGATGCAGACCTCTGCAGCCTTCATCTGCCTCTTCCTCTTACACAGCATCCAGTCATGTCCTCTGTGGATTGTAACAAAGTCCTTTGGGCAGCCACCATCGTTCTGCAACAGTCATCTGCGAAGTCATCTGCAGGCTCTGTGAACTCTACTGCGAGAAGAAAAAGAGCCACCCAAAAAGAGTCTGGATCCAAAGATGGTTCTCCAGAAGAGCAGAGGACAGACTGTACAACAAGCTGATGGTGGAGCTCAGGAACGAAGACACTCGGGTGTTCCAGAACTTCAGGAGGATGCCTCCAGCCATGTTTGATGAAGTTGTGCAGCGGCTGACACCCAGGTTGACCAAAGCAAACACCAGCTTCTGGCCGAACCTGGAACCTGGGCTCAAGGTGGCACTCACTCTGAGCCACCTGACCTCAGGGACCTCTTACAGGAGCATGCAGTACGGCTGGAGGGTGACATCCAACACCATCAGCATTGTGGTCAGAGAAGTGGTGCAAGCCATCATCGAAGAATACAAGGAGAAGCTCCTCCAGTACCCCTCCACTGAAGAAGGCTGGAAGAAATTGCAGAGCAGTGGTATCAGAAGTGGAACTTACCCCACACCGAGGGAGCCATAGATGGCAAGCACGTGGCCTGCAAAGCTCCACCAAACTCAGGGTCCACTTATTTCAACTCCAAGGGCTTCTTCAGCATCATCCTCTTCTCCATGGTTGATGTTGACTACAAGTTCATGTACATCGATGCTTCAGGCACCGGGTCATCTTCAGATGCCCAGGTATACAACACCAGTCACCTCAAGGAGGAGCTGGAAGGCAACCTCATCGTGGGCTTCCCAGATCCAGACCCCCTGCCCAACGACACACAAGATGTGCCCTACTTCATTGTGGGGGATGACGCCTTCTCCCTCACAACCTACCTCATGAAGCCCTACACTTCCAGACTCCTCACCCGTGAAGAGAGGATCTTCAACTACAGGCTGTCCAGGGCAAGGCGGGTGGTGGAGAATGCCTTTGGCATCCTGGCCAACAGGTTCCAGGTACTTCTCACCACCATGCAGCATTGCCCAGGGACCATCAGGAGGATCATGGAAGCTTGCTGCATCATGCACAATCTCATGCGCACCCACTACCCAGTGTTGCAGAACAGACTCGTGGACCTCCAGCAAGGCAATGGGGACATGGAGCCTGGGGAATGGAGGCAAGGGTAAAATCTGATCGACACTGAGGATGTGCAAGGCCTGAACAGAGCCTCACATGAAGCGAAGAAGCAGCGCAACCTCCTGAGACAATGGTGCAACTCCCCAGCTGGAGCAGTGGAGTGGCAAGACAGGATGGTAGATGCTTAATGGATGCTTCCTTCAGCCTGTCTCATCACACGGATGAGATTGGGTCATGTATGTTTGGTTGGCATACAATGAACAGGGCATTTTATAAAGAGTTGTGTTTATGTTGAAATGTGTGGATAATTATTACATTATTATTGATAATAAAGGGCCATAGGTGTGGCACCTGGGAGGGTGGAAAATACAGTCCCACTATGCTTGCACTGGAGGTTTATCTATCCCACAGCTATTACCCATTCCAAAGGTATCCCTGCCCACCCCACTGCTATCCTTACCCATCCCTCAAACATGCAAAGGCTTAAACCATTTCTAAAAGTTTCCACCAAGACTTTATTAAAAAAAATAATTGAAGCAAGTGTGTGAATCATAAATAGACTTTATTAACAGCAAGCTATAAAACAAAAATGAGTCTCTGGCACTCCTCTTGGTCGCTCAGTCTCAGGGGTTAAGGGTCCAGGTGCTGTGGAGGTGGCTGGTGCTGGAGTGCTTGTCATCAGCTCCTCCAGAAGCAGAAGCAGCAGAAGCCCCAGCCCCAGAAGAGCGAGCCCGTGCTGCAGAAGCCCCAGCAGAACCAGAGTGAGGGCCAGGGGGCAGGATGGTAGCCCTGTCCTTCTTGCCAGGGCTGGCAGCAGATGGCTGAGGTTTGCTGTGCTACTGCATGGTTGTGGGGTTGCTGGCTGGCAGGGAGGCTGGCAGGAACCAAGGCTGGCAGGAAGGCTTGCAGGGAGGCTGGCACCAAGCCTGGCAGGAAGGCTGGCAGGCAGGCAGGCACCAAGGCTGGCAGGCAGGCAGACAGCAAGGCTTGCAGGGAGGCTGGCACCAAGCCTGGCAGGAAGGCTGGCAGGCAGGCAGTCACCAAGGCTGCCAGGCAGGCAGACAGCAAGCCTGGCAGGAAGGCTGGCAGGAAGGCTGGGAGGAAGGCTGGCACCAAGGCAGGCACCAAGGCTTGCAGGAAGGCAGGCACCAAGGCTGGCAGGAAGGCTGGCAGGCAGGCAGGCACCAAGGCTGGCAGGCAGACATGAACCAATGCTGGCAGGAAGGCAGGCAGGAAGGCTGGCAGGCAGGCTGGCTGGCAGCAAGGCTTGCAGACAGTCTGGCAGCAAGGCTGGCAGTGAGGCTGGTAGCAAGGCTGGCAGCAAGGCTTGCAGACAGACATGCAGGCAGGGCAGGCAAGGCAGCCAATCCGTCCGGCAGCTGGTGTTTCCTCTGAATGGCGACCTGCTTCCGAGCTGCCTCCATTATATCCGCGGGGCTGACGCAATGCATCCTCCCCACATGTGCAATTAATACCAGGCATCCATTAGGCTTCCACTGTGCATCCGCTGTGCATCCGCTGTGCATCCGCTTCATCCGTTCGGTGTCCGTTCTGCATCCGTTGTATCCGTTCTGTGTCTGCTTTGCTGAGGCCCCCCAGAAGCCCTGCGGATGCGCCATCCACTCTCATCTGCTTCCATCCACTAGGCTTCCATTCCGCATCCGCTTTGCATCCACCCTGCATCCTCCCCGCGTCCGTGTTGTCCTCTCTGGTTATGCAAATTTTTGCCCCTTTTGAGAGCGGATGACAACGGATGTAACATTTTGCTTGTCCGCTGTGTCCTTTTTGCATCTGTTGGGCAGTGTGACATGGGCTTATGGTGGTAAAGAGAAGAAGGGAACCATTCCAGACTATTGTGGGAAACTATGTACACAAGAGAATATTCATGAGGAAAGAATCAAACAGTATCTACAGAATTTACCCCAGATACCTAAAGAGATTAAAACAATGTTAGAAAGCAATATAACGATGATGGAGCTATCTGAAGCACTCAAGAAGCAAAATAATAGATTTTATAAAACATGACAAGAATCGTTGAACTTTCCATTGTTAGAAGTTATGAATGAAGTTATGTTAAAGAAGAGGATACCTAAATCATGGTCAGAAGCTTATATTACACTTGTTCCAAAAGAAGAGGCCGATCCATCACAAATCAAGAACTATAGACCTATTTCCCTATGCAGACTATAAAATTTTTGCTTCAATATTGGCAGAAAGACTTAAAAAATACTTCAATAATTTTATCCATCCTGATCAAAATGGATTTCTGTGAAAGAGACAAATTAAAGACAATATGAGAATAATCTTGGACACTTTGGAATACCGTGAGGCACATCCTGAAAAACAAATAGCTCTGATATTTCTAGATGCACAGAAGGCATTTGATGATGTGAATTGGCAATTCATGTTATTCCTGCTGGAACAGATGGGCCTTACCAGAAAATTTATTCAAGCAATAGAAGCTATACATCATGAGCAAACAGCAAAGGTAATGATAGAGGGAGACCTGACAGACTCTATTGACATAAGAAAAGGAACAAGGCAAGGGTGCCCACTGTCACCTTTGTTGTTTGTTTTAACTTTGGAAGTGCAAAATAGAAATATTAGAGATGAAAAGAACATAAAAGGAATGAAAATTAAAAAGGAATAATTTAAGTTGCAAGCATTTGCAGATGACCTGGCTTTTATCTTAGAAGATCCACTAGAAAGAGCACCAAAATTGATAGTAAAGATAGAGACATATGGTAAGGTCGCTGGTTTGAAAATAAATGAAGACAAGACAAAGATCTTGACAAAGAACATGCTATCTAGACAAAAGGAAGAACTGGCAGACTTATTGAAAATTCAGGTCATGAATTAGATCAAGTATTTGGGTATAGCAAGATGTAGTACATTAAAAGAGAATAATTATATCAAACTTAAACAGCAGATAGCACTAGATTTGGCGAAATGGGAAAATTTACAACTGTCATTAATAGGGAGAATATCAACAATCAAGATGAATAGACTACCCAGAATTTTATATTTGTTCCAAACAATTCCAGTTAGGCTTGGAAAAGATTACTTTGAAGATTTAAATACAATTGTGTTGAAATATATATGGCAAGGTAAGAAGTGAGAATAAAGTTAAACCTTTTGCAAGATGCTTGAATAAGAGGAGGATTTGGTTTGCCTAATTGGGAGTTGTATTACAAAGCTACAAATTTGACATGGGTTAAGAAATGGATAACATTAAGAAATACTAGATTGTTGCCATTAGAAGGACATGATCTATTGTTGGGGTGGCATGCTTTTTTATGGTACAAAGGAACTAAAACACAGTGGTACTTTAGAAGACATTATGTACGGGAGTCTCTGTGGTTAAACTGGGAGAAGATTAAAAGAAAATGTTATTTGAAAATTCCAGTCTGGCTATCGACTATTGAAGCATTTTCTTATCCTATAATATACAAAAAGGAACAAACAGTTAGATATCGTGAAATTTTGAATGAATATTAAATCTATACAAAAAATAGAGGAACAAGGTATAAAGATGAATTGGTTTTCATACACGCAAATACATTCAAGGTGTGATAAAGATTCCAAAACAGAAGGTTTCTATGATAAACTGACTGACTAAGATAAGATTTTGACAGGTACTGATGAACAGGTGATTAAATAATTATATGGATATTTATTAGAAATTAAACTAGAAGAAGAACAAGTTAAAGAAACTATGATTGCTTGGGGGAAGAATTTTGGATATGGGATTGACCTAGAGAAATGGCAAAAATTGTGGTCTCAAAATTATAAAATGACAATGTCAACAGCATATAAAGAAAATTTGTATAAGATGTTTTACAGGTGGCGCTTTCCCCTGACAAGAAGAGCAAGAATGTTCAAGAATAAATCTGAAAAATGTTGGAAATGTCATCAGACACCTGGCTCATATTACCATATGTGGTGGACTTGTGCGGATGCTAAAAAATACAGGACTAAAATCCACACATGGTTGGAAAAAATGACAAAAAAACATATAGATTTAAAACCAAAGACATTTTTATTGGGAATTTTACCTGAAATATATAGTAAAGACTTGAAATATCTGATTGTAAATGGATTAACAGCGGCTAGGATTGTATTTGCCAAAAACTGGAAAAATATGAAAATACCATCACAGTAGGAAATCATTCAGAAAATATTGGAATGTGCTGAAATGAGTAGATTAACATCTGAAATTAGAAAACAAGATGATAAACAATTTTTTAAAATTTGGGATCTATTCTATCAATGGTGAGGCAATAAAATATAATAATGAAATAGGTAGACTTTTAGAAAATACTAAATATGTAAAGATGTATTCTTTCCTTATTATATCTACAAAATGATTTTAGGATCGATTTGGGATAATAATATGAACTGTCACAAAACAAATTAAGTAAAGCCCCTGTCACACAGCACCAACGGATGGAAAGAGGATGTAAACTGGAGAAAAATAGTTGCCATCTGTTGGTTAACGCGATGCATCCGTTCTGTACTCACTTTCATCCTCTCTATCCATCCAGCATCCGTTGACTGACATTTCATCCACTCCAAAAGTTTTGAGCTGCACAAAACTTTTTGAGCGGAAAATGTGTGCAACGCGTCCATTCTGCATCCGCAACGCATATGGGGAATATCCGTTCTATATCCATCGTCATCCATTACGCGTCTGCTATATTCGCTAGGCATCCGCTGTGCATCCGCGCAACTTGCATCCGCTCCAGCGCAAAACGGACACAGGAAGGAAGAGAAACAGATGCGGAACAGACGTGCAGCGTTAGTAGCACGGATGTAGAAAGGATGAAAGCGGATGCAGCTTGCATACAAACATTAAAATGGAAAAAACATTCACATAGGGGACATATCTCGGATATTTAGGATGTCTGCAGGATGTCTAGAGGATGCAAAAGGACACCGAGCGGAAAACCTATATTTCCTATAAAAACGGGGAGCAACTCACCTGGATTTCACTTTCAGACCAGCAGCTCTTCTGTGCAGACCTCTTCAGCCTTCATCTTGCTCTTGTCTTCCACAGCATCCAGTCATCTCCACCATGGATCGTCACACGCTCCTTTTGGTAGCTGCCATCATTGTACAACAGTGCGAAGCCATCTACAGGCTCTTTCACCTGTTCTACGGGAAGAAAAGGAGGCGGCCAAGAAGTGTCTGGGTGCGAAGATCGATCAGAAGAAGAGCAGAGTACGGACTGTACAACAAGCTGATGGTGGAGCTGAGGAACGAAGACCTTCGTGCATTCCAGAACTTCATGAGGATGCAGCCAGCCATGTTTGACAAAGTTGTGGAGCGGCTGAGACCCAGATTGACCAACCAGAGCACCAACTTCCAGCCCAGCCTGGACCCTGGACTTAAGGTGGCACTGACTCTGTGCCACCTGGCCTCTGGAACCACGTACAGAACATGTAGTATGCCTGGAGGGTGCCACACAACACCATCAGCATTGTGGTCAGAGAAGTGGTACAATAGGAAGAATACCTGGAGGAGCTCGTCCAGTGCCCCTCCACTGAAGAAGACTGGAAGAAAGTTGCAGAGCAGTGGTATCAGAAGTGGAACTTCCCCCACACCGTTGGAGCCATAGATGGGAAGCATGTGGCCTGCAAAGTTCCAGCCAACTCAGGGACCACTTATTTCAACTACAAGGGCTTCTTCAGCATCATCCTCTTCGCCATGGTCGATGCTGACTACAAGTTCATGTACATTGATGCTTCAGGCAACGGTTCAGATTCAGATGCCCAGGTATACAACGCCAGTCACATCAAGGAGGGGCTGGAACGCAACCTCATCGTGGGCTTCCCAGATCCAGACCCCCTGCCCAACGACACACAAGATGTGCCCTATTTCATCATGGGGGATGACGCCTTCTCCCTCACAACCTACCTCATGAAGCCTTACAGTTCCAGATACCTCACCCATGAAGAGAGGATCTTCAACTACAGGCTGTCCAGGGCAAGGCAGGTGGTGGAGAACGCCTTTGGCATCCTGGCTAACAGGTTCCAGGTACTTCTCACCACCATCATCGCAGCATCGCCTAGAGACCGTGAGGAACATCGTGGAAGCTTGCTGCATCCTGCACAATCTCATGCGCACCCGCTACCCAGTGTTGCAGAACAGGCTCGTGGACTGCCAACAAGGCAATGGGGACATGGAGCCTAGTGAAAGGAGGCAAGGGTGAAACCTGATCAACACTGTGGATGTGCAAGGCCCCAACAGAGCTTCACGTGAAGGGAAGAAGCAGCGCAACCTCCTGAAACACTGGTGCAACTCCCCAGCTGGAGCAGTGGAGTGGCAAGACAGGATGACAGATGGCTAATGGATGCTTCCTTCAGCCTGTCTCATCACACTGATCAGATTGGGCCATGTATGTTGAGTGGCCCTACAATGAACAGGGCATTTAATAAAGAGTTTTGTTTATGTTGAAATGTGTTGATGAATGATTACATTGTTATTGATAAGAAAGGGCCATAGGTGTGGCATCTGGGTGGTTGGACCATACAGTCCCACTAAGCTTGCACTGGAGGCTTATCTATCCCACAGTTATTACCCATCCCACAGGTATCCCTGCCCATCCCACAGCTATTACCC
>BLBF01000154.1:73603-84376 GCA_015471245.1 Laticauda colubrina | reverse complement strand
CCATCCCACAGGTATCCCTGCCCATCCCACAGCTATTACCCATCCCAAAGGTATCTCTGCCCATCCCACAGCTATTACCCATCCCACAGGTATCCCTGCCCATCCCATAGCTATTACCCATCCCACAGGTTTCCCTGCCCATCCCACTGCTATCCTAACCCATCCCAAAAGCATGCAAAGGCTTAAACCATTTCTAAAAGTTTCCACCAAGACTTTATTTCCTGAATTAAAAAGAACTGAACCAAGTGTGTGAAGCAAAGACAAACTTTATTAATAAACTGTAAAAGCAAAAGGAACCAAGCAAAGTGTGCCAAGAAAAGATAAAGTCAACAGGTAGCAACCCAGTCTCTGGCACTCTTCTCAATCAGTCTGAGGGATTCCCATGGTCTCAGGGGTGAAGGGTCCAGGTGCTGTGGAAGTGGCTGCTGCTGGAGTGCTGGTCTGAGGTGCTATTGGGGTGCCTGGCCCCGAGAGGACCACAGGGGATGGTGTGTGCAGGAAGCTCTCAGAGAGCTGGCTCAGTCCCGTGGTGTTGAGAGCCCCTTCCTCCAGGACATGGGGTGTCAGGCCCAAGACCGATGACAGATGTTCTGAGGCCGAGCTTGTCTGTGGGGTGGAGGGAGGAGGAGTGTAGTGGGGCTGTCTGGTCTGCAGCTGAGCGAGGTGAGGCGTCAGTGGTATCGGTCACATCGGTGGTATCTGTGGCATCTGTGGCATCTGTGGCATCTGTGGCATCTGTGGCATCTGTGGCATCCTTGGCATCGGTGGCGTCTGTACCATCGGTGGCATTGGTGGCATCAGTGGCATCGGTGGCGTCTGTGTCATGATTAGCATCAGTGGCATCAGTGGCATCGGTGGCATCGGTGGCATCGGTGGCACCTGTGGCAGGTGAGGAACCTGTGGCTGGACTGGGAAGGGCTGCCTGTGCTACTGGAACTCCTGGTAGCCGTACCCTTGGTAGGTGAGGGCCAGTGGAAAGCCTTGCAAGGGCAGTGACATCAACTGGGGTGGAGGAGCAGACCTGGACTGGGTGGGAGCAGGTTCAGCTGGGTCTGGAGGGTTGTGCAGAAGACCTGTGATCCTGTCCTTGATCACCTGGTACTGTGATTCCGTCATGTCCAGGAGGGTCTGGTTGATGTAGATGAGGAAGGGCTTGAAGTTTGAGGATGGTATGTCGATGTTTACCAGCTGAGAGAGGAGATCTAGGCTGCTTCTGATGGTGTCCCTGATCTCCAGCAGGACAGTGTGGCTCCGGCCCTCCAGTCTGCCTCTCTGCCTGCTATCGGTGGAGGTGGAGCTGGGGGTGGGTGTGAGTTGGTCTCTCGTGGAAATGCTGTCTCCTTCCTCCAACTGTGTCAGAGAGTCCTCCACACACTCTGCCATGGTGAGTGCAGCTGTCGGGGGGGTCTCCGTCATGGAGCGCTCCACAGATACCTGCCTGGACACAGGAGCTGACTCTTGGCCAAAAGAGGACTGGCTCTCTGTGGGCTGCCTGAGAGAGAGGGTTGTCAGAGGGGCTGCTCCTCGGTGGTGGATCTCACCCTCCAAGAAGCTGCACTTGGCCATCACCAACGTCTACCGATCTGTGAGCTTGACCGTGGCCTGGCCAGATTTCTTCACGTGCAGCTTCCTGTACCAGGTGTGCATGTGCTTCCTCCAGCCGTGTAGCCCATTCTCTCCGCCTTCTCTCTCCAAGCTGCCTGCTTCCTTTTGGTGTCTCGATAGAGCCTGTATTCCTTCCGGCAAAGATACTCGTTCTCTCTCAGCCATTCCAGCATCTCATCCTCATGTTCCTCTTCCATGGAGTATTGCCTCCTCTCCCATTATCGCGTATGCCTTTTCCTCTCTCTGGCAGGGCCATCTGGGCCATCAGAGGGGCTTCGAGGTTGTACGGGCTGCTCCACCTCACCACCACCACCACCACCAGCAATAACAACAGTAGCAGCAAAAGCAGGACCAGCAGGACCAGCTGCACCAGGAGCACCAGCAGCACCAGGAGCACCAGCAGGACCAGGACCAGCAGCAGAGTAAGCACCAGCAGGACCATCAGGACCATCAGGACCAGCAGGACCAGGACCAGCAGCAGCACCAGCAGAGTAAGCACCAGCAGAAGCACCACCACCAGGAGCAGCATCAGCAGAGTAAGCACCAGCAGAAGCACCAGTATCAGGAGCAGCACCAACAGAGTAAGCCCCAGCAGAAGCCCCAGCACCAGGAGCATCACCAGCAGAGGAAGCACCAGTAGAGGAAGCCCCAGCACCAGGAACAGCAGCAGGAGAGGAAGCCCCAGCAGAAGCAGAGTCAGGGCCAGGAGGTGGGATGGTGCCCTGTCCTTCTTGCCAGGGCTGGCAGTAGATGGTACAGGCTTCCTCTTCTTCCCCATGGTTGCTGGCTGGCTGGAGCTGTGTGTGGCTGCAGGTCTTTCCTCTGAATGTTGACTGGTTGTGAGCTGCCTCCTTATATATCTGCGGGGCTGATGCAATGCATCCTCCCCGCATGCGCAGTGAACGTTTTGCATCCGCTAGGCATCCACTAGGCATCCACTCTGCATCCGCGTCATCCACTACGCATCCGCTCTGCATCCGCCCCTACCGCTGCGTGTCCTCTTTGCTGTGCTCCCCCGGAAGCCCTGCAGATGTGCCATCCACTTCCATCCACTAGGCTTCCGTGGTGCATCTGCTGTACATCCGCCCTACGTCCTCCCCCCCTCCGTTCCTCTCCATTGTTGTCCGCTCTGCTTATGCAAATTCGGTGCACTTTTGAGAGCGGATAACAACGGATAGAACATTTTCTCGTCCGCTGTGTCCTTTTTACACACTTTTTGCATCCGTTGACCAATGTGACAGGGCCTTTAGGAACACTGTTTGCCCCAGCTAAAAGCAGGTCCAGCATAGCATCCCAAATGTTCAAATAATTGTCAAGGAGATTGTAACTCAGGTTGATATTGGGAAAGGTTTGGAGATCCTGGATGATCCTTGGATGGAAGAAAAATATTCCTGTAATGGGTAGATGCTCTTCTACCAAAAGCTAATATGAATTAAATTGGGACATTGGAAGCAGAGAATAGATGGGAGCAGGGCCACTAAGAGGTGGTATTTTCTGGTTTTCTGAACTACCCAAAATTTCCACTGCATGTTCTCCAGAACTGGTGAGAACTTACTGAATATCACCTCTGGTTCTTATGCTGAAGCAAGTGATTCTTTCTCTTGTAGATCAAATACTAGACATCACCTCTACTTATCCTCTCATTGTGCTCAGACTTCACACTTCTTTCTACTGAGCCTTCTGTCAGCATTCCAGAAAACCTCCTCTCCAACAAATAACTCTGAGACAGACATCTTCTCCAAAGTTCTTTTTTATTTGGGTAGTATGCTGGCACATCTGGGAAATCCCGAATTTGAAAGTTCTGGGTTTCATTGCAATAAGTAAAAAATTACAAATCTACCCTCTGTACCCCTCATTGCATTACAATGAGGAAGTGTGGAAGTATCTGGTGCTATTAAGGCTTCCAAAGCTGACACCTTCAACCATGGAAGGAAATTAGAGGATGTTATCCACACATACCTCTGGGATTTTATAAGTGGCCAACTTGGTGGCAATCTGACAAATGGTCAATTTCAGTTACTTCAAGGACAATGAATATGTCCCTGTTCCATTCACAACTTGTTTGGACCAGTTGTGGAGAACCGGTATCAGAAATGTTGAGTAGTTTGGAGAATCAGCAAATCCCACCTCTGACTGGCTCCGCCCCTATTTATTCTCTGTCCCATTGAGTCCCAGCTGATTGGTTGGGTCTTGTTTTACATTTTGAAATCTTAAGTGGAATTCTGATTTGTCAATTTCCCATCCTAATGGTTCGCATCTGTCCTTCTCGACATCGCTCAATTGAGTATCAATATCTCCAATTTTCTTGTTCCTTTATGTATGTTCTTCAATTTTTTAAAATCTATCTTCATATCGCATCATCATCTGTTGAATATTTTCTACTTCCTCATCTGTCGTTTCAATTCTTTGCTCAATATTCTCCATTCTCTTTTCAATCTTCTGAATTCCTTGCATAATTATCTGTAATGTCACTTCCTTCTCTTTTGCCTGTTGTAAGATTGTCTGTGTTGATCAGTGTTTTTCAGATGGTGAAGAGGCTGTTGAGGAAGCTGGTGCTGTTGTCTTTCTGCTCATCTTGTAGTGCTTACCTGTAGAAAGGAAGAAAGAAAAAGGAGAAAAGAAGAAAAGGAAAAAGAAAAAAAAAGCAGTACAGGCAAGCAATTGCCACTCCAAAAAAGAAAAAGGGAAAAAGAAAAATCTTCAGGCACTTATGTAGCTTAATTCAATTATTTTTCTTAATAAAAGGGAGAAAAGGAAGAAGTAAAAAATTTACATTCTAGTTTCTGGGATAGAAGGTTAAAATCCAAATATAAAAATCCAATTGGGGGGGGAGTAAAAAAGGAGATGTTAATAACCTAAAGCCAGCCACTGCCACTGAGTATCCAAGGCTCTTTAATAAATCAACTCAATGTTTCTGGTTCCAGTATTTTCAAGGTCACTTCAATCTTCTTTCTTTCAACTTCAGATCAAAGCTCTAATTATTTAGTTCCACAGATGGGCACCTGAATAAACAATCTGCTATGCTTATCCCACTATCTTTTCTAGGGCAAAGCTCAGAGTCCTTGAGTATAGCACAAGTACATAAAGAAACTGAGGAAAGAAATAATATGTCCAAGCCTCTAGATGGCAGTGCTACTTTTTCCCCCTCACTTTCACTTCCCCCTCATGTATCCAATACCAGAAACAAAAAGAGAAAATGGAATCCTTCCTTTTTTTTTGAAAAAAAAAAAAACCTCAAATCCAAAAGAAGAGTCTTAATCAAAACAGACTTTCAAAAAATTGTTCAAAAAAATAAAAATGAAAACAAAGTTGGAAAATTTAAAAGAAACCAGTCCAGTTTAAAATTTTGAATTTTACCAAATTCAAAGTTACAATAAAAAGGGAAAAGGAAAAAACTTTCACTTTAACTAACTTAATTTCACTGCTTAAACATCCGCTTAAACTTTTCTCTTCACTTTTAATTTCACTTTAAATCTTTCAGGGTGTTCTCTTCAAGCAACAATAGGTAAAAGTTCATCTCACCAAACTGACACACTTTCCTTCAATCTCTTCCATTCTGGAGCTGTCCCAGCTTCAGCAGCTTGAATGGTTGCCTCTCCACTGCCGGCAAAAGGGCTTTTCCTGGATCAACCAGGGACTTTGTGATGTCCCTGGGACTGACAGGATGTTCCCTCCTCAGTTACCATCTCTATGGGATGGTTTAGGTCTGGTGGGACTGTCCTACAATGGAGATATCAGCGGCAATCTTGGAGCTTCAAGATCGCACGCTGTACCACTGAGACACCAGCTCTGCCCCCCACCTCACTCCATTCCTAAGATGTCTGCAAGGAGTGTGCATAAGTCCACAATCGTGCTTACGAAACCCATTTGTCCCCATTTATTTGTACCTATTTCCTGTATTCATACTCAAGTTTATACTTATACCTATTATCTTGTAAGTGATTGACAAATCAAATAAATAAAATAAAAATAAATACAATGTGAGCAAACTGCACTCCCTTGCACTCCCTAGTACTGATGAATTTATTGATTGGTTATTTCATTCATTCATTCACTCATTTATAGAATGTATTTGCTGACCATCACATAGCAAATGAATGATGTTACTTATTTGGGTGATACCACCAAGCTCAGAGAGCAGCAAGAGAGCACCCCACAATTTAATCCTGCAACTAAAAACATTCTCTTTATGAATACAAATCCATATATACAGAAATGTATTTTAAAATAGATACCTCCTTTGTAAAAATAGCAGTGTTGATATCAAAAGGTACCTGTCATGGTACCATTCTTTAGAAAATTAAGCCTGGGCAAACAGATTGTCCAAACCTGATGACCTTTAATAGCACAACTAAGTTGAGATGGTTCTCTTCCTTGCACATTGGATTTTAAGTTTGATGGATCCTTTTTAAGAAATCATACCTGCCATAGCTGCAGCCTTGGAGCCACCAAACTCTCTTGATCATCCTTCCTTCTTCTTCTTGATCTAGAGGAATATGCAGCATTCAAAGCATGGGCCAGAGTTTTAACTATATTATAAACATGGTGGTTATTTGTCACATGACTTCTGGTTTTTTTTCTCTTGGGTCTCCAATGGAGCTTTCTGGGTGCATCTTCTCTGGCCTTTGACAGAAAAGACATACTTTGAAAGAAAACAATGAAAAGTCTGATTTTTGAACTGTTGTTCCACAAAGATATTGGGTTCAAAGTCATAATCTTTTGTCCTGTATTTACTTTGAAAAGCAAAGGTCCAAATACTATGGATGAATTTGAAAAGTATGTGCCTTTTCATATTCAATTGCCCCATACCTGTCATGATCCACACTTTCCCTTCAATGGGTCCTGAGAAATATCTAAGTGCTAAATGGAAAGGAAGAATTCTGGCTACCAAGTAAACCTATTCCATAAAGTGAACAAAGACACTGACTTGTCTTCATTTAGAGAGAACATCACTGAGGGATGCTACATTTGCAGTTGCTGAGAACTGTTGTGATACAACAACACAAATTCCACTCCTGGCAAGTAAAGGAGTAAATATCCTCATAAAGTTCTCTCCATTTTCTGTGTCTGAAGCAGAGACCAATCAAAGTCCATCTGAAATGGAGAAGTAGTTGAACAATTCCTGGGTACTCAACCCCTTTTTTCTGGAGCATCTGATGGAAAAAAGGAAATTGACTTTTTTCACTCAGAGCCTCTGAAACAGGTACATCACTGATCTGAAAAAAAAAAAAAAAGCAATAAGTGAACTATTAGGTTTGGGGTTTGATCAAATAAAATAAAAATAAAATAAAATAAAATACAACTCAGTCCTCATAAATATATTAGAATAGTTTATTGTTGATTAGCTATTAGGGGATATCAACATACTGAATCTAAAACAGAATATAATTAAGACCACATAAAACAGTAGAAAAGTAGAAAAATATTGTATTAAAATAATAAAGAATGCAAATCATATTTCTGTATCATCCATATAGATTTACAAAAATCAGATCAAGATTCAAGAGAAGTTACTTAATTCTAGTAGGCACTAGGAGTCCATAAGATACAATATATATGTTTATTCAACTGTCACTAAGCTAACTGACTGGGGGACTTGTCACAACTCCATGATGGTTTCACAACTAAAAAAAATATTATTTTGGCTAGGATTATATGCAGAATGTGAGCTTCCCAACACTACTTCGCCTTCATTTTGTACAGAAAACTATTTGATTGGATACAGAACCTCTCCTCACCTTCACAAGTATGAAACTGATGTCCCCAAAACAATGAGAATGGTATCATGAGAAGATATGGCTGTTTTGATCTCCCTACAGTGGATAACAATCCATAGCTATGACACCTACAATGGCCATGATGAAAAGTAGATCTTGAGTTCTGTGAGATATGGTGACTAAGGATTCCATAGCTGACAGTTGGATCTATCACTCACCCACTACCATCCCTCTCATATTACCAGATAGAAAAATGCAAACACAAACCTGTGGAACTTTTTAGGGTCCTACTAATGTTGACATCTGGGAGGAGAGATCTCTGACAGCTCCATCAAGAATAGGCAAAAAGTTGTCCTTCTTTCCACATCTGTAGTAGGGAACATTATCCTGTCCAGTAGAAAGCATGTCCAGTAAGGCATCGGAAGTTTCAAGGGCGTTCAAATAGTTGTCATGGATGCTGTAGCCAAGTGTGAGATTGTGCAGGAGTTGGGGATTGTTGTTGACCATTTGAATGGCAAAAATGATGCATAGTATTTTTGATATATCAAAAGGTAACTTACTGTAAAAAAATTGTTCCATTTATATAATTCAGCAGCAGCAGGAAGAACTTTTTTTCCCAATTTAATCCTCTTTGTCACCATAAACCAACTGAATCTTAACAAATACAAATCCATAACTGGAGGAAATGATCATCAAAATATAATTTGTACAAGTGTTGAGAAGATGGAATGGAGATAGCCCACAGGGGTTAAGAATCACAAATACACCATTATTAGTAGCAGCACTACAAATAAAGAGTAACCAGGATGAAAAAAAATAATTCAATTATTAAAATATAACTACCTTAAAAGGAAGAGGGTGTTTCATACCTTAACCAGAAAATCAAATTTAATAATAACTTATCCTCTATCCCTGTAAGGATCAAGCATTGAAAATCAGTGAGCAGTTATTTAGATATAGAAATGGTCTATGAAGAGGTAACTGCAACTCTTTCAACATTTTGTTTGAACAAAAAAAAGTATTCAAATGAAGATCCTAGGATTGAATGAGAAGAGGAAAATAATCTGAATTCTTTTTGGTTTTTGTTTCCTCCTGTTTGGATTTGCGTCTTTCCCACAAAATATGATGAAAGAGGAAAGCCATGGAGATTAAATGATTCAGGGAATTAGATAGGTCTGGAAATATAAGTGAAAGACGAAAAAGAATGTTAGAAGAGAGACTAAAACAGCATCACACTGAAGGAGTTACAAGTAAGACTGTTCATAAGGAGCTATATTGAAAGGAAACTTTATATGTGCTACTTTTGATGCAGTTTATATTAATGAGATGGTCTCCTGGCTTGTAATAGCTCCGTGGTTTACACATAATTTTGTGTTATTTATTTATTTATTTAGTCATGTTTATGTAGTATATATTGGAGGTAATGACCCCTTTGTGAGAGCAGTATGCAATGAAATGTCATTTTAATAATGTATGCCAATTAGTGTACATTCAAAAATGACAATAAAGAAACTTCCAGTTTGCAGGGCTTTGGCGGCAGGCAGGAATCCATGATTGTGCAAGGTTTCTGCCTGGGCGCACCACCAGAGCGCCCTGAGCAAGCTGGCTTTGGGGCTAGGCCACCCTGTAGAAGTTGGGGAAGATGGAGGAGACTCCAGGAGGGTCGAGGAAAGCCACATCTTTCCTCCTCAGCTGGCTAAACTCCCTTTCCCGAAGGCGGTAGAGCTGTGGTCAGAAATGGCCACCTCAAAGAAGCCCTCCTCCGGAAAAGAATGTGCAGGAGGAAGAAAGTGTTGAAGTGAAAGTTTTGGCTGATCGGGATAAGAAACAACAATTAAGGCATCCTGGAACTCAAATTTTAAAAAAAGGATACATCACTCCCCAAGAAGATTTGGAAGCAGCAAATGAAAGTGAAAAGGGAAAAAAAAATTTTTCACTCTCCTTCCTTACATTGACAGCGAACAGAGGTGAATGAGAAATCAGGGATAATAAAGATTTCTGAATATAAAAGGAAAAAAGGATTTATTTATTTATTTATTGCTGTAAGTGGGAAGGGAGAGGAAGAGAATAAGAACAGGATTTGGAAGGAGGAGATAGCCTGGAATCTAAAGAATCTAAAGTTAA
The DNA here is from genome assembly GCA_015471245.1 of Laticauda colubrina. Lineage (NCBI taxonomy): Eukaryota > Metazoa > Chordata > Lepidosauria > Squamata > Elapidae > Laticauda > Laticauda colubrina. Next base: position 74,930 of record BLBF01000154.1, on the reverse strand, counting down.
ATTTTAACAGGACTTCTAAAAGATACATTTTAACTGGAACTTTGTAACTAAATACTAACCCCAGGAAGAGAAAGTAAAGAAATGAAGGTGTCAAAAGAAACAGCTTGTGTGTATTTGAATTGCTTGCTGACTTTGGGACTTTTGGAACTATATTTGAAGGATTAAAAACACTTGGGTGGTTATTTTAAAAGAAAAAAAAACCCTCTACAGTGGCATCACTTGTGAATGAACTGAAAATAGAATTTAAAAAACTTAAAGAAGAGGAACAAGAAGGGAAGGGCTCTCTTGGTTCCATTTTTTGATTCTTAGAAATGGCGATCTCTACCTACGAGAAATTACAAGAAAAAAATACGCAACAAGAAGATTGGGTCAAACAAGAAGCCATTTTAAATGAACAAGTAGCTCTACTTGGGAAAGAAAGGGGAAAGAGGGGAAAGAGAATTGAGAATTTGAGACCTAAAAAAACAACCAAAAAAGGGGAAAATAAGGTGAAAAGTAGATACAATGTGAGAAAGCAACAGAAAAAGGGAATATAAAAAAGGGAAATCGAGGTGGAGAGACAAGGGGATAAAAAGGGCAGAGAGAAGAAGCAAAGGAGGAGGGAAGAGAAGAGAAGCTACAAGGGTGTGAAGCAAGATGTAAAGAAACAGGACTTATTTAGAGATAATGGGTAAAAATTTAATTGAAAAAGTGATTCTGCAAAGGTACATATGATTGTTTTGTTATATTTGTATTTAGAAATAATGTTGGAAAATTGGAAACAACGTATGATTTAGTGAAACATTTGTGAATAAAATAAATGGAATGAATTAAATGAGAGAATTAATTTAGAAAGGAATGGGAACATTTTAATGACATCATGTTTTAAAATGCAAGTGAAGTGGGGGGGAAGTAATTATGGAAAGTTTATAAGCATTCCCATGGAAACATGATACCTACTTGAAAAGTAATGTGTTAAATGTTTAAAATTTAAATGAATATTAACATTAATGATAGAATTGAATTGGTATAGATCATTGTTTTAATTATATTATATATTTATATTTTTCTTTTCTTTTTCTTTTTAAAATGTAGCGTGTAGTTTTAATATACTACACAGAATCCAAATGGAAGTTATGTTCTATATTAAGTGTTATAATTTTAGGGGAAAGATATAAAGGTGTTATACTCCAATCAGTGACCACAGGAGGAATTTTGTTTAATGAGAAAAGATAATAGACAGTTGAAATAGGACAGACAAAGAATATAAATATAATGATCTGATTTGAGATGAAACAAATAAAAATAAAATTAAGAGTTAAAAGTGGGGAGAAGCTATATCGAAAAT
>BLBF01000154.1:27031-38603 GCA_015471245.1 Laticauda colubrina | reverse complement strand
ATGCAGGGAGGAACGGAGGAGGGGAGCAATGTGCATTGCATGGCTTCCTGGGAAGGAAAGGACCCTGATTCCCTTCATTAGCTGCAGCTGGAAACACAGTGTTTAAACATGGAAGCTGCACACAGCAACTTGTTGGGAGCAAATTGTGAATTATCTGGTATCATTGAGGCTTATCTGTGTTCCTAGCATCTCCCCAGCTGTGTTTGCTTTCAAGTCTGCAATTCCTTCTCCTGTCCTGTCAAATTAATTACTGCAGCATGGTTTGTTTGGATTTTTAGTTACAGTTTGTATGTACTTTGTTTTTGGACTGAATTTCCTCAACTTAAAAACTAGAGAGTTTTTCTCCAGCTGAAGGTAACCTGGACATTGGGGGTAAAGTTGGAGATAATAAAGGGACTCTTCTTGCTTATTTGAATGTGTTGGCTTTGTGCCACACCCCTGGTCATCTCAATTAGGAGCTGTGGTCTTCCAATCTCTTGTGCTACAGGAGAACAAGCCAAAAGGATTGCTGCAGAATTAATTCAGATCTTGAAGCAGAGAAAAATATAGCCATGATCGATAAGGATAGTACATTGAATTGGATGAGCCATTATAAATGTATTTCCAAATTGGTGAGTATTTCAATGTGGAAATGTCTTAAGGCATTTGAGCAGCTTAATGGAATGGTGAAATATGGAAGATTTAATCAAGACTCTTATAATAAACAGACTTGTATTTGTTAGGCTCCAAAGATAGACAAAACAAATCTATTATGTGAGGGAGATGGGTGCTTAAGAGGTTTGATATATAAATAAATTTGATAAATATTTGAATGTTAATTGTATAAGAAAGATATTGATCTCTTTCTTAGACAAAGAAGGACAAGGTGAGACATAATAGCAGTCTTCCAATATCAAAGGGGCTGTAACAAAGAAGAGGGAGTCAACCTATTTTCTAAAGCACCTCAAGGCAGGACAAGAAGCAATAGGTGGAAACTAATCAAGGAGAGAAGCAACCTGAAATTAAGGAGAAATTTCCTGACAGTGAGAACAATTAATCAGTGGAACAACTTGGCTCCAGATGTTGTGAATGCTCCAACACTGGAAGTTTTTAAAAAGATGTTGGATAGCTATTTGTCTGGTGTAGGCAGGGGGTTGTACTAGAAGACCTCCAAGGTCCCTTCCAACTTTGTTATTCTGTATTCTGTAATCTTTGATCAAGATTGAGCAAATAACCTGTTGGGATTCTTATATTAAAACAACATAATTCCTGTTTAAATTTCACACATAATGTGGCACTTTATTTGAATGATACATTTCTGTTGAGATTTGCATATGTGGGTCTGATTGCCATAAATTGTAGGGATGATGTGCTGTCCCAGCCAGTCTGTGGGAATTGGATAGTTACTTAGGAGTTATGAGTTGCCCCCTTAAAGGAATGCATCAGGGTAAGAAAAAGGACATTGAGACTTATGTAGCTAGTTGTGCTATCTGTGCTTCAGCCAAACAGCCTCCTGGTAAACCAGCACGCTGACTACAAAATGTGGTTAGACCAACAGCTCCATGGAAGGAAATCTCTATGGATTTTATAGTGAAATTACCTGAAAGTGGGGGGAATACAGTTATTTGGGTAGTAACTGATTTGTTTTCCAAATAGGTACATTTCATACCTTGTCCGAAAATCCCATCTGCAAAAACATTGGTTAAACTGTTTATTTTACATATCCACAGGTTACATGGGGTTCCTGAACGCATAATCTCAGACAGGGGTGTCCATTTTACCTCAAACTTTTGGAAGGAGTTCCTGAAGTTATTGGGCTCTGCCCAGGGCTTAAGCTCTGCCCACCACCCACAAACCAATGGGGCTTGTGAGAGAACTAACTCAGTATTGGAACAATATCTTTGATGTTATATAAATTATCAGCAAGATATTCGCTGAGATGGCATATAATAATTTGGTAGATAGTAGTACTGGGTTTACTCCATTTAAAGTGGCTTTGGGACACGACTTTGTACCCATGTCAGAGCTTCCATGGGAGAAACCTAACATTCAGTCATTAGATGAATGGATAACACAGCTCCAGCTTACCTGACCAGTTACCCATAAAGCATTAGATGATGCTCATCAAGCTCATTAAAAAATTGCAGATAAAAAGAGAACTCCACAAAAACCATATCAAGTGGGTGACAAGGTCTTTTTATCCACCAGATATTTGCAGACCACACAAAAGTCAAAAAAGCTTGAACCTAAGTATGTTGGACCTTTCTCAATTGAACGAATTGTGAACCCTGTGGCTGTCCAACTGAAATTACCCCAAACTCTTCAACAGATCCACCCTGTTTTCCACGTTAGTTTATTAAACCTGAACATACCTCCAACTTGAGACCAACTCAGGTTGATCCCCCTGTACTATTGCTAACTGAGGGTGAACAACAATTTTAAGTTAAAGAAATTTTGGATTATCAAAAACAAAGGGGTCAACTCCAGTATTTGGTTGCTTGGAAAAAAATTTCTCCTTCCCAGGCTGAGTGGGTGAATGAGAAGGATGTTAGAGATCCTACACTTATCAAGGCATTTCACACTAAATCTCCTGATAAACCCTAAAAAATTAGTATGTTGCTGTTGCATGTATATTTTCTATTACCTTCTATTTTTATCTTTTTTAGGATTACCGTCTCTTTTCTAGGAAGGCCAAATGTCAGCCTTCAAGATTTTCTCCCTTTGCTTTGCATCTTTCGGCTGTCATAAGTAATGGGGGGGGGAGGGGGGAATGGTTATGAGAAGTGAGCTGGAGGTGTTACAAACCAGAACTGTATAAACTGGGGAGGGATACATTCTTGCTTAGGTTTCTATCCTATGCTATGCGCAGATGCAATCTTTTATCAAACTATGTCAAGAATGGACAGAAGCCTCATCACCACCTGGAGATGCCCACATGATGAGATACACAACTTTTAATTGGATGAGCCAAATGAACTATTGGGGATGGGAACATTCCCATCACTTTGTATATGTGATTTACACGCCCATTTTCTCAGATTCAGAATTCTTTTGTTGCTACCACTTGATTTCCAGTAAAAGATATATTTTCTCTGATTAAAGGAGTCTAAGTATTTCTTTCATAGATTTTGAATGGAGCACCAGCTGACAACCACAGACTCTACACGTTACTTATGCAACTGACATTGTATGACCTAAAATACGAGATTCACTTCCTACCAACAGCAACCTTACCCAACTGATGCTGTACGTACTAAGATCCAAGATTCTATTCCCAGCACTAGCAACCCTACTCCAACATCTCATGGCCTGCCAGCTGAGCAAATTAGCCCACCAGTGCTCACAACAACTTCTCAACAAGCTGATCTGCAAACAATCACAATTGCCACACTCAATCCTCAGGCTAAAGAGTTCTCACACACAGCATGGAGCCTACATCCAACCTCAAAAGGTACTACTTACATATGTGAGGGCAGATATCGACTTCCTCTTAAAGTACTCTCTGGTGAACCATGTACTGTCCACAACACATGCCCTCGAGCCAGAACACCATGCCTGGATGACATCATACGAAGAGATGACTTGCCCTCACAGAGAAGTAACAGAACTGTCACTAAGTTGTGGAAAGTTAGACTTAGCAGCCAGTGGTGTGTACAAATTCAATGACAAGCCAAGCAGAGAATACCTCCTCTGGAAGTCTATTTTCATGAGTACTGCCCAAAGAGAACAGCTGCTTCCCAGTGAAGAACTTAAATTTCTGTTGGCATGGCTAGTACCAGTCTAGCTACATGGTGAAAAACATTTACACAGGCTTACTTAATGACCCAGACATCATTCTAAAATGAGCATGGGATACTTTGAACCAGAAATATGGCAACGGCACATTGATGGAATACTCGCTCCTAGAACAACTTTACAATTTCCCGTGTATCGCTATCCACAAAACCCGAAAACTAGAGGATTTTTCCAACAATCTTATGAAGCTGCGAACAGCCAACGAATGTTCTTACTTACCAGGACTGGCTTAATCTCTTCATAATGCAAGAAGCAATCATCGCCAAACTCCCAAAAGAAATATTAGAATGATGGTTTGTTTTGTCTGACACCTTTCTGGCCGCAAACTGCAGATGAAACCCATCCTTTGCCTTCTCCAAGAAGTTGTCTTCCAGCAAACAAAATCCTGCAACAGCTTCAGAAATCTTTGCTTCAGACGCGGAGTTTACCAACCTAACAGAGACTGCTACTGCAATTCTGGACCTCTCCAGTGTCTACTGCACATCTCTACAGATCATCACCAAACGTCATCACATAACACCGAGATCAACTCCATGCACAGTTGGGGAGGGAGCTCATCAGATACAACCCAATTTAGATCTACTATTTCAATGAGAAACCAGTTTTGTCCTATGCACCACACTCGTCACTTGCGAAACAGCTGCACTGGGTTTGCAGAGAAATCACTGGCCCAAAGAAAAGAGTTACTAAGGGAGTACCAATACTGCTACAAGTGTTGCAAATCCAAACATTTACCCAAATACTGCACAACCAAAGTGCAATATAACATCTGCAAAAGTGACCAGTACCCGACTGCACTGCACACAGATGGCGAGCCACCACGGCAGATACCTCGTAACCCTCCTTCAGAAAAGGAGCCTCAACGTAACACAGAAGCATGCAGGGCTCCTGGGCAGTCTGATAAACTGCAACCAAAATCAAGCATAAGTGTCAACTGCACAGCACTGTGTGCCAATTCACCACACCCTCATTTGTGTCTTCCCATCTGCTTAGCCAAAGTATACCCTGAAGGACGCCCTAAAAATGCTGTGAAAATGTACGTGTGGATAGACACTCAAAGCACCTGTACCCTGGCCAGACCTGCATTCTTCGACCTCTTTGAGGTGCAACAGGCCAAACTTCCTTTCACTGTATCAATGTGCCAGGGACCAAGAAGTACAACAGGGAGGAGAGCTACTGGACTCTGCATAGAGTCATTAGATGGAAGTACCCAATTCCTATTACCGCCTGTATTTGAATGTGATGGGATACCAAACGACCGCAGTAAGATCATAACACCTGGGGTCATAAGTAGCATGCCTCACCTACAGCACCTTGCCCATCACTTTCCTGCTCTAGATCCAGAGGCTGATTTCCTATTCCTGCTGGGAAATAATGCCCCACAAGCCTTTCTCTTCTCTGAGTCAGTTGGTGGCCCTGTAGATGGCCCAGTGGCCATCAAATCTCCACTTGGATGGGGGATAGGAGGAATTGTCAGTGACGCCCAGATGCAGGCTTCAATCCAGGCAAATACCTCAGCACCATCCATTCCAATCACCTTCCGATGCCCTTTAGTGCCACTGAAAACAAGAACGTCATTCCAGCCTAAAAGGCCACCGCCAATCAGTAAACTTTCACTAGGACACCCTAAATAACTGCCAACAACCACCACATGTCCACTAAGACACTCTACACAGGCATATGCCTCCAGAATTCCCTTTCGAACAGCTTCCCAATGTTCCCGATACCCTTTGACACCATGGAAGCAAGACTACCATTCCAATCCTAAAAGGCCACCAGAAGCGACCACCAGAATCTCACCTTTGCCACCAAGAGTACCTCTACACCCTAAAAGGCCACCAGAGGTGACCAGCAGACTTATAGCAAGAGGCTGAACTTGAAGATTGAACCCCAAGCTTTGCATGCTTTGCTTTGTTTGATGCTTTATTAATGTTACTGTTTTTCTCTTAAGGCCCGGTCCCACTGGCCGATGAATGCAAAACATATGCATAAAGGATACAGCGGATGAGCAAAATTCTGGGGGTGGCTCCATCCATTGTCATCTGCTCCAAAAAGTGGTGAAAATTTGCATAAGCAGAATGGAAAAGAACAGAAAAGAATGGACGTGGGTAGTGTGTAGCGGGGATGTTAAATGGATGTTCATAGGAAGCATAGTGGATGAAAGCAGATGGAAGTGGATGACACCTCCGAAGGGGTTCCAGGGGAGAATTTCGAAGCGGACGCATAGAGGAAGGGGCGGATGCATAGTGGATGAAGTGGATAGGAAAAAGTGGATGACACCGATAGGAAAAAAAGGGGATGCCGCATGGATGTATATCAGATGCAAAGCATTCACTGCGCATGCGGGGAGTATGAATTGCATCAGCTCCGTGGATATAAAAGGATGCAGCATGCACGCAGTCAGCATACAGGGGAAAGACGTGCTGCCACATACATCTTGCAGGAACACCATGGTTCGTCAGTCAGCCAAGAAGAGGAAGTCCGTGCCTACTTGTTCAAGCCCTGGCAAGGTGAAGAAGACCAGAACCAGCATCCCACCCCCTGGCACTGACTCTGAAACTGCTGCTGCTGCTGCTGCTGCTGCTGCTTTGGTGGACCAGCCCCAAGGCCCTCAAAGCCCTGCTGCTGAAGGTCCTGCTGCTCAAGCCCCTGAAGGCCCTGCTGCTCAAGCCCCTGAAGGCCCTGCTCAAGCCCCTGCCAGAGGGAGGAAGAGGCAAGGGAAGGAGAAGGGAGAGAGGAAACAGTACACCATTTCCAAGGAGCATGAGGATGAGGTGCTGGAATGGCTGAGGGAGAACAAGTACCTCTGGAGAAAGGGCCACAGACTCTATTGTGACACCAAGAAGAAGCAGGCAGCTTGGAGAGACAAGGCAGAGAGCCTGGGATACACTGCAGAAGTACTCCTTGGATAGTGGAAGCACATACACTCCTGGTATGGCAAGCTACACCTCAAGAAATCTGGGCAGGCCGCTGTCAAGCTCACTGACCAGGAGATGTACGTCATGGTCAAGTGCAGTTTCCTGGAGGGTGAGATCCGCCACCGAGGAGCAGCCCCTCTGAGACCCCTCTCCCTCAGACAGCCCACAGACAGCAAGTCCTCTTCCAACCAGGAGCCAGCTATCCTGTCCAGGCAGGTGTCTTCAGAGGGCCCCACGGCAGAGACCCCCCCAACAGCTGCACTCCCCATGCTGGCAGAGTTGGAGGATCCCGTGGAGGATGACACCCTGCTGTCACAAATGGAGGAAGAAGCAGCAGCTACCAGAGGCCAACCCGCCCCCACCCCCACCCCCAGGTCCACAGGATGCAGGCAGAGAGGCAGACTGGAGGCCCAGGACCACAATGTGCTATATTGAGATCAGGGACACAATGAAGACCAGCACAGAACTTCTCTCTCAGCTGATCCACTTGGACAGAGCATCCTCAGGCAATGTCACAGCCTTTCCACGGCTTTCAACAGCCCCTCACCTACCAAGGCTATGACTACCAGGACTTCCCACAGCAGAAGCAGAACTTCCCAGTCCAGGCCCAGGTTCATCAGACGCCCCAGATGCCAGTCCTCACCCAGCTGCAGACCAGACAGCCCCACTACACTCCTCCCAACCCTTCCTCCACCCCACAGCCAAGCCCCTCAATGGACAATCTGTCATCAGTATTGCGCCTGACATCTCAAGTCCTTGATGAAGGGCCTCTCAACCTCATGGGACTGAGTCAGTTCTTGGATAGCTTCCTGAACACACCACCACCTGTTGTACCCTCTGGGCCAAGCACCCCAATGGCGCCTCAGACCAGCACTCCAGCCACAGCCACGTCCATATTCCCTGGCCACTCAACAGCTGAGACCATGGACATGACTCAGAGTGGCTGAGAATAGTGCCAGAGACTGAGTTGTTTACTTGTTAAATTGATCTTTGCTTAAGACACTTTACTTGGTTCATTTTCCTTATTTAATAAAGTTTACCTAAAAAAGTTAAAAAAGGTTATCTTTGCTTAAGACACTTAATACAGTTTACTTGGTTCATTTTGCTAATTTAATAAAGTCATAAAGTTTACCTAGGAAAGTTAATAAAGGTTATCTTTGCTTAAGACACTTAATACAGTTTACTTGGTTCATTTTGCTTTTTTAATAAAGTCATAAAGTTTACCTAAGAAAGTTTATCTTTGCTTAAGACACTTAATACAGTTTATTTGGTTCATTTTGCTTATTTAAAAAAGTCATAAAGTTTACCTAAGAAAGTTAATAAAGTTTATCTTTGGTTAAGACACTTAGTTTACTTGCTTCATTTTGTTTACTTAATAAAGTGTTGGTGAAAACTTTGAAAAAATGGTTAAGCCTTTGCATGCTGGTGGAATAGATAAGGATAGTTGTGGGAAAGATAAACCTCCAGTGCAACCATAGTGGGACTGTATGGTCCACCATCCCAGCGATCCAGATGATTTTCTCCCCCTTTTTATAGGAAATATTGGTTGTCTGCTATGGGGCCTTCTACATACTCTAGACATCCTGCAGACATCCTAAATATACGAGATACATCCCAGATACAAACATTTTGTCCGTTTTGAATACTTTATATATGAGATGCATACACTTACATCTTTTCTATTTCCGTGCTACTAACGCTGTGTAGATGTTCCATGTACCTTTTGTTTCCTCCCTCTTTCTGTTTTCAGCTGCAGTGGATGTCAGTTGAGGGGATGGCCAGAGGATGCAGACAGGATACAGCAGACGTTTAACAGATGATAACAGACATAGAACGTTTGTTGCCCGTATATGTCGTGGATTTACATCGTACGCGGTGGAAAGTTCATCTGTTCACAAATTTTGTGCAGCTCAAAACTTCTTGCGTGGATGAAATTGCAGTTGACAGATGCTCGACAGATAGAGCGTATGAAACACATATGCAGTGAGTACACAACGGATGCATAGTGTTTTCCAATGGACGGCAAGCTTTTTTTAATGTTTTACATCCTCTCTGCATCCATAAGTGCAGTGGGACCGGGCCTTTAGTTGTATAGTTATATGCTATTCAGTTAGTATTACTGTCTACTGCTTATCTTTGTTTATAATTTTTTTTTTCTCTTCCTTTAATAGTGGAATTTACAATTCAAGGTGGGGAGTGGGCTGTCCCAGCCAGTCTATGGGTATTGGACAGTTACTTAGGAATTATGAGCTGTCTCCTGTATACTACAATGCATTGTAGTAAATGTAGTTAAAGGTATCCTGGGAAATGTAGTTCATGTCACGTGGCCACATCTATAATCCTGATTGGTCACTAAATTGACCCTCGAGGCATTGGGGGAGGTTTCCTTCCATTCTTGCGTGGACTCATGAACTGATAGCAGCTTTTCTACCGCTAAAAGATGGGTTAGGAGATAACCATCTTTTACTACAAGGCAGATATACAAAGGATTGGTCATAAAAGAAGAACTTTGTCACAAATGTGAGTGATGAGGATACCTGATGAACCAATAAATGTTCTTTGTTATGGACGTCTTGTTGAGTTATCTCTCTGCATCTGTATAGTTTATGAATCCACCTCTGTACAAGATACAGAAAATATGATATAGGTCTTTATTCTTGCTGTCGGGATTCCGACAGTTACCACAATTAAATCATGAGTCTTGAGTCAAATTTCCAAAACTTCAAAAGAATTTATTGGAAATTAACATGTCCAGCACTGCCTGGGTATAGCTGACTCTGAGACACATAATTCATTGCTACCCTTGACCCTGGTTTTCCCACTCCCTGGGTGTATCGTAATCCATATTCTCCAATGGGACACATCCATAACCAAGAGTCATCAATCATGTTCTCCAGTTAAATATTTGCATGGCAGAAACTTCAGTCACCTAGTTACTATCTTTGAAAAACTATGTATGAAATGCACTTTCAATTTCCAAGCTGCCGCACTGCTCTTTCAAACCCCTTTCCCCTCTCCCTTTATGTTGGCAACTCTAAAAAGACCATTAAAATATTTTATGAGTTGACACTTACTCTTTTTAATTTATTTTCTTTGCAACTATTATTAGATGCAGTTTTGTTCAAGTTATGTCTTGTTAATGTTATGTTTTTTCTAGATCTGTTTTTATGACTATTGTTGGTTAGTCATTAACCAATAACTAATCAACAATAAACTATTTGTTTTAGCTTTAAAGAAATCTAATTTAGTTCTGATAAACAATGAACAAATAGTTTATTGTTTATCAAAACTAAATTGGATTTCTTTAAAACTCATATTTTGGAATTGATTTGACTCCAAATATAACACAGGTTTCTTCATTTCTCTTTCAGATCAGTTTTGAATTATTTTCAGAGTCACTGCATGATAAAAGTCAATTGCCCTTTTATCACTGGCTTTTACCCCCAAAAGGCATCATTTACCCAGCAATTGTCCAACTGCTCCTACATTTTAGATGAACCTTGATTGGTCTTTTTGCTTCAGACACAGAAAATGGAGAGAATTTCATGAGGACTTTGACTCCTTTGCTTGTCAAGAATGGAATCTGTGTGGCTCTGTCACAGCAATTCTCAACAACTGGAAAAACAGGACACATCACGGATGGCCTCTCTAAATGGACACAAGTTAATGTCTTTCTTCACTACATAGAACTTGGTGCTGTTTTGGACAGAATTCTTCCTTTCCATTTAACATTTATGCATTTGCCAGGACCCATTGAAGAGAAAGTTTGGATCACAACACTCATTGGACTATTTCCACTGGAAAATGATATACAACTCAAATATCTTAATAGTATCTGGACTGTTGCTTTCGAGGAAAAAAAACGCCCCTCAAAGGATGCCTTTGAATTCAATTTCTATGTGAAACCACCCTTGGGAGATGAGTTGTTTCTTTGTTTTTTTCAAAGCACATCTTTTCTGTCAAAGGCCAGAAAAGATGCAATGAGAAAACACCACTGGACACCCAAAAGAAAAAGAACATGATTGAAATCTGGAACATCCACCATTTTTCAGTGCCATTAATGCTCTGGCCCATGTCTTGAATGCTGCATTTTCCTCCAGATCCAGGAGGAGAAAGAAGAAGGGGAAAGAAAGGTTGGGGGCTCCAAGACTGTAGCCATGAGAGGTAAGGAGTCCCGACAAGGATCTATTCTATGTTTCCTTTTGAAGAAGAAACCCCTTTGAGGAGGGGAATTATATCATTCTAGTTCTGCTTGTTGTTAGTCACGAAGTTGTGTCTGACCCATTGTGATCCCATGGACAATTTTCCTACAGGCCTTTCCATCCTCCACTATCCCCTCATGTTGACATGCAATCCCATTTTACCAGGATTTGACCAGCTGTCTGCAAGGAGTATAAATTCTTCTGTTCCCCACCATCCAGTCAGAGCTGAAGAAGCTTCTTGGATGAGAAGTGAAATGTTTTCAAAGAAAAACCAGAAACTCCAGGTGCCTCTTCAAAAAAGCACCTTTGGGTCAGGTTTTAGTGATTAAGGAGGGTTTTTTTTTTTACAGGGAGTTATATAAAAATAATGTGAAAATAAAATTATTCCAACAGTAATCTTACGATAATATAGAATTAGCTAATCCAGATATGTTTCCAGTATAGTCTTCTTGGAAAATATTAGCATGGCAACTTTCTTTTTTGACAAACCCATGCTTTCTGTTGTTTTCAATGAATTTATAAATATTCTCTTCATTTGCATAATTTATCTATGATCTGCTCTAGAATGTTTCCTATAATTGACAAATTTTGAAAAATATCTGTTAGGGATAACATTGTTTACCCTAACTGGTTTAGGTGAAATAATAACTATGAATCATAGTTAGTGTATGTTAGAGT
>BLBF01000154.1:0-22133 GCA_015471245.1 Laticauda colubrina | reverse complement strand
GATAGATAGATAGATAGATAGATAGATAGATAGATAGATAGATAGATAGATATGGATGGTTAGATGGATGGATAATATTTGGTAGATGATTATGATAGATTTGACAGATGATAGATAGATAGATATGTAGGTAGGTACGTAGACAATAAATGGATGATGATAGACAGATGATGATAGATAGATGATAGATAGATAGGTAATGGGTGTATGATGATAGATGGATGGATGGATGGATGGATGGATGGATGGATGATGATAGATGATGATGATAGATAGATAGATAGACAGACAGATGATAGATGATATAGAAGATAGACCGATAGATAGATAGATAGATAGATAGATAGATAGATAGATAGATGATAGATATGATAGATAATGATGATATAGATAGCTAATGGATGGATGAAAAATAGATAGACTGAAAGACAGATAGATAGATGTGTGTGTGAGGAAGAGAGATGACAAACAGATAATAGATATAGAAAATTATATTCTTCAGAATTTTTTTGTTCAACTCTTAACAAATATTCCTTGTGCTATCAACTGCTGTGGTAAGAAAGCATTTCTTGAAATGTAAAAGGACAGAAGGTTAAAGAAATATTGCTTTGTTGTTTTCTCAGATATGGAACAGTGCATGAACTGTCCAGATGATAAATATCGAAATGAAGTCTGAGTTCAATGTATCCCCAAAGTTGTATCCTTCCTGTTGTATGAAGAATATCTGGGCATTATCCTGGCCTCCTTTGCCCTATTCTTGTTCCTAACTTCAGGTTTTCTCTTCGTTATATTCTTTCCATTCCCAGAAAGTCCCATTGTCAAAGCTAACAATCGTGACCTCTCTTTTATCCTCCTGGTCTCCCTCTTGCTTTGCTTCTTGTCTCATTTTCTCTTCATTGGTAAGCCAAGGAAAGTCACCTGCCTTTTGCGACAGATGGTTTTCAGCATCACTTTCTCAGTTGCCATTTCTTCTCTCTTGGCCAAGACAATCACAGTAGTGCTGGCTTTTCTGGCCACAAAACCAGGAAACCAACTGAAGAGATGGTTGGGGAAGAGTTTAGCCAATTCCATCATCCTTTCTTGTTCTGCTGTCCAAATTATGCTCTGCTCTATCTGGCTTGGAGCTTCTCCCCCATTCCCTGAATTTGACTTTCATTCTCAACCGGGAGTGGCCATCGTGCAATGCAATGAAAGCTCCATTATCATGTTCTACATCACCCTCAGCTACCTGAGCTTCGTGGCCACCATCTGTTTCATAGTGGATTTCCTGGCCAGGAACCTGCTTGGGGCTTTTAATGAAGCCAAACTTATGACCTTCAGTATGCTGGTCTTCTGCAGTGTCTGGGTGAATTTTGTGCCCACCTACCTGAGCACTAAACGGAAGTACATGGTGGCTGTGCAGATCTTCTCCATCTTGGCCTCCAGTTCTGGGCTCCATCTTCATCCCCAAATGCTACACAATCATTCTGAGGCCAGACCTGAATATAAAGGAGCAGCTTACAACCAGAAGAAATGAAGAAATGTGAGACAGGGAGATTTTAAGTCTCAGCATTTCCCAACAAGCCACAATTAGAAAATGTCCGAGCTGCTTTACATACCTAAGAAGGTCTACAATTTTGGTTGAAATGATTAAAAGGCTGATTCTTCTGTTTCACGTCCTTATCTAGTAGAATTCCTAGATGTTCACTCAACTCTTTTGAATTCCTCAGATAGCATAACTGTCCTGGGCCTTTCGACTATCTGATATCAGGTTTTTGAAACATATTTGTGCAATGGAAATCTTGTGCTGATGACAAAAATATATGTAGGTGGTCCCCTAAATCATCTTAGTTGTATCATTATTCAACTGCAGTTGGTAACTTAGATAGGGCTGTAAAACACGATAAGGCAGTATGTAAGTCTAAATGCCATTGCTATTTGTAACAGCACTAATTTTGAACTGCCAAGTAACCAAGATTCAAAATCATTCATTATGATTCGTCATTAAAGTACAATCATTGTCATTAAAGTACATTAGTCATTAAAGTACAATCATTGTTATAGGAAGAGATTGTTTCATAAGTGACCAAGAAAAGCAGTTCTAAAATCAAGTCATTCTCTGTTCCAATAAAGATCACGTATTAACTATGAAAGAGTGGTCAAAATATATATATAAAGGGGCTGGGCAAAGGCAACTACACCTCATTCACTAACTACTTTAAACTACAGTTGGTATTCAAGTAATAACTCATGACAGGACCAGGAAAGAATCTGCCCTTTTAAAGATATTTTTTTCCTGCCCCATTTCTGAATTCGAGCTTTTTCTACAAAATAAGTCAAAAGAGAGGAACAATGGAAATCAAAACAGTTCAAGAAATTAGACAGGTACTATGAAATAGGCAATAAGTGAAATAAGAAAGAAAGAATTAGAATGTTAGAAGACCAAATAGAGGGTTAGTGTTACATCACCGCACTTAATGACTTAATATCAAACTGACAATAAGGAGCCCTGTTGAAAGGCATGGTTGTTTTTTGCACTATTTTTGTTCCAGTGGTGATTATACTAATGAGATGGTCTCCTGGCCTGTAATAGCTCCATGGTTTTTCACTACCCGGGGGCTCAAATTCAATGGCCACTTCATTCCAAGCCTCCCAGAAATTGGCTGGGATAGAAGGAACAGAAATAGAAACAGAAGATCCATAATTCATAAGTCTGAATCAACCCCCATCCTGTTTCTAAGGAAGAAGAAGAAGAAGAGTTAAATGAATTCAAAGCACCTTCCAATTTGGAAATTCTACAAGCTTCCATGAATCAGACAGAAACAAACCAAGCTTCATCTGGAAAAGACAGAAAGTACATTCAATAGCACAGTCCCTACCTGTCCCCAAACTTGTGCCACAATGTGTGTGACTGAGGCATTTATCCTTTTCTGATGCAAGATATTGATTCTGTCTGATGTTTACCTCAAAGTCAATCACTGGAGAAGTAGCAGATGAGATCTAAGAGGCCAGAATTTTGAAAATTACACAGAGAAGCAACTTCTCCTCTGGGGAGCCCAAACTTCTCCAGAGCTCCATTTCCAGAGGAGTAGCTAGAAAAAAGAAAATCATAGCTCCATCCCGGGGGCACTGTTCTGCCGTGGTTGTGGGCCTTCCTGTCAGGTCTTGTCCAGAAAGTGATGCTGGATGAAGGTAGTTCAACACCCAGGTGACTTTTGTTGTTTCTCAGTGTAGTAACTTTTCTCCGGAGACCATTAGGAAAGTTCATCCATCCAGAGCTTTGGAGTTTGGTGATGTTTCAGGTTGGTGGCATTCCAGGGGTGGAATTCAAATTTCTTATTAACCGGTTCAATCGGCGTGGCCTAATCTATGAGTATGGCTCGGTGGTCGTGTGATGGGGATGGGAGTGGCGAGGTGGACATGTGCCTGAAGAGACCCAGAAAGGTGGCCATGTGACTTTCAAACCAAATTTAAGTGGTCCTCATTTTATGGCCAGGTCCTTGCTTAGTGGCCAGTTGCTTAGCAAGTTTTTTGCCAGTTCCAAGTCCAGGGGAGCCCTGGTGAAGGCAGGGCAGGTGGCCATGTGACTTGCAAACCAAATTTAAATGCTCCTCTCTGAATGGCCAGGTCCTCGCTGAGTGGCCTGTTGCTTAGCAAGTGTTTTTTGCCAGTTTCCAAGGTCTGGGGAGGGCAGGACAAGGCCCGGGAAGCTATGAGAAGCTATAGGGATGGCAAAGTGAGGCATGGGCAGCTACGAGGAGCTACAGGGAGGGAAAGTCGAGGCCCGGGCAGGTGATCATGTGACTGGCTGGGAATGGCTTGTATGTAAAGAAAATAAATATTTATATAAATATTGTTTTTTATAAAGAAAAAGAGCAACTTTTACCCACATTCAGGCAATGCAGGCAGGCAGATAGAGTTGCTCACAGAATCACAGATTCAGTGAGATATCTGTGTTCCTGCCACTGGCTAGCTGAGTCTGCACTGGTTCAGTGCTAAGCAAGATTCCTCTCTGCTTAAAATCAGAGCTGAAGATCTAAAGAGTAGCTTTAGGAATGCAAGGAATGTTGCACTTAGCAAAGAGTTCCATGAACCGGATACTGACCTCTTTAACAGCTCAGCCTTTAAAAGAAAAGCATACTTTTGTTTATCCAATTCTTATATGACCATTTTAATCTAGTAGTTTGAATAAAACACCACCATAAAGTATTATAATAGGAATTATAAAGCTGTGGCATTCATATGTTGCTAAACTGTAATTCCCAGGATACCAGGACGACTGGTGAGGGGCCCTGAGAGTAACATGTAGAGTTATCTCAGGTTGATTATCACTACTCTAAAAGATCAAACATGTTATTTATTATAATATACAATATGAATTCTTCACCACTCTTAGATTTTGGTCTGTAGAGTCATATAAACCAGTATTTATATTTTTAAGAGTATGCTAAAATCACTATGGTGTTTTGTAAGTCAGGGTACCCTGTAACATCATTCTTATAGGCTAACATTACCTTCAGAAATAAACTCTTGCATGTTAAATGGAGTTCCTTCTAAATTTACATTTCATTTATTCTATCCTTACTACCACATCACCAAATATGACAAAACAACCAGAAAAAGGGTCATCAGGTCCCCTCACTTCTGTTTCTGGGGAAATGTGGCAAGAAATTAGATCACAGCTTCCCGAAGCACTCCTACCATCTCAGTTGCAGAACTCACTACCCATATGTAGCGTAGGCAGTGGATTGACAGAGGCAACACAGAGCAAACTTCAGCTGTAACTTTATTTTAACAATAAAGGGTTGCCGCGACTGCTGCGTGAACAAGGCTGCCAGTGGGCAACAGCTGATGTTGTTTGACAACTCCCTTTTATACTCGGCTGTCAAATGATATCAGACAATAGGAACATTCCGCGTTCCTGCTGGAAGTGCAGACCAGAGTGAGAACTTCGGCTCAGTCTCCAGGAATGCAATACTCCTTTCTCCGAGAATGGAGTATGTGTAATCCTTCAGATATCCTTGGTGCTTGTGCAGTCGGATAGGTCTTCTTAGTTCAGTTGGAGCCGTTGCAGGATGAGGACCTTTTGCTGAATGTGGAAACTCTGACGATGATAGAACCAGCTTCTTGGTGTCCAACAGCTTGGGAAGCATCAACGAGGACTGTCCAGGTAGGCTGGCATTGTTGTTGGGACTGTGGCAGCTTGCTTTGGATGCGGGTGGTCTGGTTGTGGTGCAGTCATCTGGAGGGCCACCTGCAGAAGCACTCCAACACCCACTTCATTGATCCACATGGCACTGTGACCAAGTTGTAACTGCACCGTGTATGACTTAGGGCCAGTTACTGCCACAATTCGACCTGGCAGCCACAAGGGGTGGCCCACATAGTTCCTGGCAAATAACTGCTCATTTTCAATGAACATCCTAACCTGGCTATTTGACCCTAAAAGCATGGCTGGAGCATAATTGGGATGGATGGAGTCTGTCCAAGATGGTTCTGAAACATCGACCCATTAGGAGCTCAGCTAGGGACCTGTTTGTAGAAGTACAGGGGGTTGTGTGCTGATTTAGAAGGTATTTAGCAAGTCTGGAGTACCACTCAGCAGGCCCAAGCCTTTCCAAGGCCTCCTTAGTAGACCTGATAGCTCTCTCAGCCAGACCATTACTAGCTGAGTGAAAAGGGGCTGTTTGGGTGTGCCTGATCCCTAGGTTAGCCAGGAATACACCAAATTCATAGGAAGTGAACTGGGGCCCATTGTCTGATAAAATGGTGTCAGGAAAACCATGGGTAGTGAAGATTCAGAGCAGGGCTTTTGCTACAGCTTCAGAAGTCATAGTGGGCATTAAAGCTAGCTCTACCCACTTAGAGAAATAGTCAACTATTACTAAAAATGTTCAGCTAATGAAAGGGCCAGCCAAATCAATATGTAGCCTGGACCATGGGGATCCTGAATCTTCCCATCTTCCTGAGATAGCCAATGGTGGAGATGGTCTGGTGACCTGACATGGCTGGCAAGCGTTTTTCCAATTCTTAGCAAATACAATCCTAGCTGCTCTTAATACATTTACAATCAAATATTTTAAATCTTTGCTGTATGTATCAGGTAGAATTCCCAATAAAAATATCTCTGGTTTTAAATCTATATGCTTTTTAGTCATTTTTTCCAACCACGCGTGGATTTTAGTCCAGTATTTTTTTGCATCCGCACAAGTCCACCACATATGCTAATATGAGCCAGGTATCTGATGATATTTCCAACATCTTTCAGATTTATTCTTGAACATTCTTGCTATTATTGTTGGGAGAAACTGCCACCTGTAAAACTTCTTATACAAATTTTCTTTAAATGCTGTTGACATTGTCATTTTATAATTTTGAGACCACAATTTTTGCCATTTCTCTAGGTCAATCCCATATCCAAAATTTTTCCCCCAAGCAATCTTTGTTTCTTTAACTTGTTCTTCTTCTAGTTTAATTTCTAATAAACATCCATACAGTTTTTTAATCACCTTTTCATCAGTACCTGTCAAAATCTTATCTAAATCAGTCAATTTATCATGGAAACCTTCTGTTTTAAAATCTTTTTCATACCTTGAATGTATTTTCGCATAAGAAAACCAATTCATCTTTATACCTTGTTCCTCTAGTTTTTGCATAGATTTAAGTTCACCCTTTTCATTCAAAATTTCCCCATATCTAACTGTTCCTTCTTATATGTTATAGGATAAGAAAATGCTTCAATAGTCGATAACCAGACTGGAATTTTTGAATAACATTTTCTTTTAATCTTCTCCCAATTTAACCACAGAGACTCCCATATATGATGTCTTCTAAAATAACCCTGTATTTTAATTCCCTTATACCATAAAAAGGCATGCCACCCCAACAACAAATCACGTCCTTCTAATGGCAACAATCTAGTATTTATTAATGTTATCCATTCCTTAGCCCATGTCAAGTCTGTAGTTTTGTAGTACAACTCCCAATTAGGCAGACCAAATCCTCCTCTAATTCTAGCATCTTGTAAAAGTTTTAACTTTATTCTCGCTTTCTTACCTTGCCATATATATTTCAACACAATTTTATTTAAATCTTCAAAGTAGTCCTTTCCAAGCCTAATTGGTATTGTTTGAAACAAATATAAAATTCTGGGTAAAATATTCATTTTGATTTTTGAAATTCTCCCTATTAGTGACAATTGTAGGTTCTCCCATTTTGTCAAATCTAGTGCTATAAGTTGTTTAAGTTTAGTGTAATTGTTCTCTTTTAGTGTACTACATCTTGCTGTCAAATGTATCCCCAAATACTAAATCTTATTCGTGACTTGAATGTTCAATACATCTGCCAATTCTTCTTTTTGCCTTAGTAGCATATTCTTTGTCAAAATCTTTGTCTTATCTTTGTTTATTTTCAAGCCGGCTACCTTGCCATATGCCTCAATCTTTTCCAGTAGTTTTGGTGCTGTTTCCAAAGGGTCTTCTAAAATAGAGGCCAAGTTATCTGCAAAAGCTTGCAATTTAAATTCTTTCTTTTTAATTTTCATTCCTTTTATACTCTTTTCATCTCTAATGTTTCTATTTAACACTTCCAAAGTTAGCATAAATAGCAAAGGTGATAGTGGGCAACCTTGTCTTGTACCTTTTCTTACATAGATAGAGTCTGTTAATTCTCCCTCTATCATTATCTTTGCTGTTTGCTTATAATATATGGCTTGTATTGCTTGAATAAATTTTCTGGTGAAGCCCATCTGTTCCAATAATAATAATAACATGAATCTCCAGCTCACATTATCAAATGCCTTTTGTGCATCTAAAAATATCAAAGCCATTTCTTTTTCGGGGTGTGCCTCATAATATTCCAAAGTGTCCAATATTATTTTCATATTATCTTTAATTTGTCTCTTTGGCAGAAATCCATTTTGGTCAGGATGAATAAAATTATTTAAATATTTTTTGAGTCTCTCTGCCAATATTGACGCAAAAATTTTATAATCAGCATTTAATAAAGAAATAGGTCTATAATTATCAATTTGTAATGGATCAGTCTCTTCTTTTGGAATAAGTGTAATGTTGGCTTCTGACCATGTTTTAGGTATTTTCTTCTTTAACATAACTTCATTCATGACTTCTAGCAATGGAAGGTACAGTGATTCTTGTAATGTTTTATAGAATTCTGCCGAAAGTCCATCTGGGCCTGGTGCCTTCCCATTATTTTGTTTCTTAAGTGCTTCAGTTAACTCCATCATGGTTATATTGCTTTCTAACATTTTTTCAATCTCTTTACGTATCTTAGGTAGATTAGCATTCTGTAAATAATATTTAACTCTTTCCTCATCAATATTCTCTTGCTCATATAATTTCCCATAAAAGTCTCGAATGATTTCCTTCTTCTTTTTATTGCCGTGGCAAACTTGACCTTGATCATCTATTAACTGCGGTATTTTTCTTGATTCTTTTTCCTTTCTCAATTTGTATGCCAACCATCTACCTGGTTTGTTTGCATCCTGATAATAATTCTGTTTAGCACTTCTAATTTTCTGTGCTAATTCTTCTTTCTCTGTTAAACTCATTTTATGTTTAATTGTATCCAGTTTTAGCTTAATGTCTTTTTTCTGTGGCGTTTTCTGTAGTTCTTTTTCAAGTCTTTTATACTCATCTTCTAAAGCTTCTGTGGCTTGCCTTTTCCTGATGTTCCTTTTCCTTGTGTAGTCTATTATCAAGCCTCTAGCACATGCCTTCACTGTGTCCCATACATTCTGGATTGAAGTGTCTTCTTTTTTATTTTCTCTAAAGAAAAAAGCCAATTCTTTCTCCATCTGCTGTATAAAATCTTTCTCCTTTCGAATAGTATTATTTAATGTCCATCTCGATCTTCTTTTTTGTCCTTTCCATTTAATTGTCATTGGATTGTGATCTGCCCAAGTACTTGTTCTGATATTTGTTTCTTGAATATTAGATATTAGTTCTGTTGAAGTCCAAATCATACCTATTCTGGACCGTGATAAATATCTATTTGAGTAAAAAGTGTATTGTTTGGTTTTAACATTTCTTTCTCTCAATATATCTTTTAAGTTTATTTCATCTATCATTTTACTGGAGATTTTATAGTATCCATCCCCAGCCACACCCATGAAGCCATGCCCATAGAACCGGTTGTAAAAAAAATTGAATCCCACCACAAGGGTCTCCTGCTTGGGAAGGGGATTGGACTAGATGACCTTCAAGGTGCCTTCCAACTCTGTAAATCTGTTAGATTTTGGTTATAGTGTTTGGATTCTTTCCTTGATGCTAGAAGGCAATCAGCACTCAAGTTAAATGTCATCAACCTCGAATGGCACCAAGTTCATACTGTGGTGTGGTCTTACCAAGGCTTTATAGATTGGTATTACTACCTCACTTGATCTTGATTGTATCTGTCTGTTAATTAGCTTTTTTGGTTGCTGCTGCAAAATTCTAGCTCATATTTAGCTGGTTGTCCACTAAGACGCCAAGATCCCTCTCACAGTTATTGTTATAGAGCCTGGTTTCACCCAGTCTGTATGTGTACTTTGGGTTTTTCTTGCCTAAGTGTAAGACTCTACTTTTGTCTACATTGAATTTCATTTTGTTATATATGGCCCAGAGTTCTACTCTGTCAAAATCCATCTAGATCATATTGTCAACATCAACTTTTAACTCTTTTTCAGCTCAGCTCTGCTTTGGAAGAACAACAGTTAGTGGCACTCATGCCCTTTCCATTTCTAAAATTGGTTAAATATTTGTTCAAATACAGCATTTCCCTTTTCCTATTCAAACATCAATTTTCATGAGAAGGCTGGAGAAGATTGTGTAGAAAGATGACAGACTCTCCCCCTGGAGGAGATTGAAAGAATTTTGTTCCTAAAACCACCTCATTAACTCTATGATGTGGACAAGGATGTGGGTATTTTACAAGTTTCAAGAAGGTGTCTTTGGAGATTCTCAGCCATCCATATCATAGTTACCCCAAAGGTACGTTTTCAAGAGGCAACTGGGCTTTCTTTTTTGAATACATTCTTTCAACAGTTCCAAGAAGATGCCACACCCATTTATACTACTCAGGTGACCCTAATGACACAGAAAAATATCCAGGTGGCCTCAATGACTCTCTAAAAGAATGCATAAGACCAGCTGTCAGCAATTATAAATCTTTCCATTCCCCATCATCCAGTCAGAGCTGAAGAAGCTTCTTGAATGAGAAGTGAAACATCTTCAAAGAAAGACAAGAAAGTCCAGTTGTCTCTTGAAAAAGCACTTTTGGGAAAAGCATGACAACAATGATTGAGAATTTGCATAGACATTCAGTCAAGACCAAATGGAAATTCTTTTGATAGCTCCAAGTAGGATTTGAGGATGGCTGAGAACCTCTTGGATGCTAGAAAGATAGAAAGTGATAATACAGTGAAGGAGGAAGAATAAGTCTCAAAGATAAGACAAGGGCTATCTTCATTTCCCAATGACAATCTTTGGACTCTTTGGTTTGGATTCTTTGGACAGAATATGGTGATGTATGAATTACCATAGCTTGTGATTGAGCATTTAGGGCCAATTTCACTTCTCGCTGACATCAGTGGGATATTCAATCATCCCATCCTGTAGAATTTTTTTTTGAAAAGTCTTATTATGCTCTATGTTAGCTACTTTCTTGTTTAACTTATTTATAATAACTTCATTGACTAATTGTTGAACCCAGATTATACCACTACTAATGTGAACTTGAGTCCAATATTGCAAAGCACACCAACTGCACATGAAGATGATACAACTAAACTAATGGAAATTTTAGGGCACCATCAACATATATTTTTGGCATCAGTTCAAGATTATCATTGCACAAATATCATGTTTCAAAAACCTGATATCAGGTAGGCTAAAGGCCCAGGACAGATATACCATCTTAAGAATTCAAAACAGCTGAGTTAACATTTTGGAATTCTACTAGATAAGGATTTGGAACAGTATCTTGCACCATTCAATTCAACCAAAATTGTTGGCCTGCTTAGGTATGGAGAGCAGCTTATCACATTTTCTAAGCGTGGCTTGTTGGAAAATGCTGAGACTTAAAATCCCCCTGTCTCAAAGTTCTTCATTTTTTCTGGTTTTAAGCTGCTCCTTCAAATTCAGGTCTGGCCTCAGAATGATTATGTAGCATTTGGGGATGAAGATGCAGCCTAGAAGCCCAGCACTGGAGGCCAAGATGGAGAAGATCTGCACAGCCACCATATATTTCCCTTTGGTGCTCAGGTAGGTGGGTACAAAAGTCACCCAGACACTGCAGAAGACCAGCATACTGAAGGTTATAAGCTTGGCTTCGTTAAAAGTCGCAGGAAGGTTTCTGGCCAGGAAAGCCACGATGAAACAGATTGTGGCCAGGAAGCCCAGGTAGCTGAGGGTAATGTAGAATATGGCAACGAAGCCTTCATTGCATTGCAGGATGATCTCTCCAGGTTGAGAGTGAAAGTCAAGTTCAGGGAATGGGGGAGAAGCTCCAAGCCAGGTGGAGCAGAGGATAATTTGGACAGCAGAACAAGAAAGGATGATGGAATTGGCTAAACTCTTCCCCAACCATCCCTTCACTCGGTTTCCTGGTTTTGTGGCCAGGAAAGCCAGCACCACTGTGATTGTCTTGGCCAAGAGAGAAGAAATGGCAACTGAGAAAGTAATGCTGAAAACCATCTGTCGCAAAAGGCAGGTGACTTTCCTTGGTTGACCAATGAAGAGAAAAGGAGACAAGAAGCAAAGCGAGAGGGAGACCAGGAGGATAAAAGAGAGGTCACGATTGTTAGCTTTGACAATGGGAGTTTCTAGGTATTGAAAGAATATAACTAAGACAAAACCTGAAGTTAGGAACAAGAATAGGGCAAAGGAGACCAGGATGACGCCCAGATATTCTTCATACAATAGGAAGGATACAGCTTTGGGGATACATTGAACTCGGTCTTCATTTGAATATTTATCATCCGGACAGTTCATGCATTGTTCCATATCTGAGAAAACAACAAAGCAATATTTCTTTAACCTTCTGTCCTTTTACATTTCAATAAATATTTTCTTGCCACAACAGTTGATACCACAAGCATTTTCAAAGAAGCATTTGTTAAGAGTTGAACAAAAAAATTCTGAAGAATATAATTTTCTTTCTCTATGTCTGTTTGTCATCTCTCTCACACACACACAAACATCTATCTATCTATTTGTCTATCTTCAATCATCTATCATCATCCATCCATCCATCTATCTTTCATCCATCCATTATCTGTCTATATCATCATTATCTATGATATCTCTCTATCTATCTTGTATCATCTATCGGCTTTCGGCTATCATCTGTTATCTGTCTGTTATCTATCTATCATCATCTATCATCATCTATCCATCTATCTGTTATTATCATCTATCTATCATCTATCTATCTATCTATCTATCTATCTATCTATCTATCTATCTATCATCTATCAGCTGTATCTATATTGCTAAGGTATATCAAATTGGCGGAAGTTTTAGGAAATGAATAATTTCCTCTGTAACATTCAGATACTTTACAGGAAGCTACATTATTAGAAGTCAGAAAGTAAAATAGTTAACTTTTCTCGGAAAAATCCTGGGTTCTTCCAGATGACACATTAATATTCTGGATCCCACGGGATGTTTTATCTTATAAAAACTAGTTAACTCACAAAGAAAACTAGTCCTACAAGTAAGCAAAAAATGGCTGCTGGCAGAAAAAGTAGAACATGTCAAATGAGGTGCAGTCATAACTGTCCACTCCAATGTGGAGCAGCAACACCTTCCCAGTGACCCTTAAGGGGAAGCCCATGGAGAATGCATCAAAATTAGCCTTACATTAGGTGGACCTAATGCCTTGAGTTTCAAAAAATGTTCCTAGAGATATAAATGTGGAAGATCACATTCAAAAATAAAAAGCAGAAGAGATATTGGCTCTGGGTGTCATAAAGTTTGCTCAATACTTCACATTTCTGTCTCTATCCAGTTTCTCCTTTAAGAATATTTTTTTTCTATTCTTTCATTTAGATCATAAATTGTGCAATATGAAAATTAACAAGAAAGCTTCAAACTGTTTTTTTAATTTGCAGTTCCATGTAAACAGTCTGGATAAATCCACTTCTACAAGCCCTTCCATTATCTTCAGCATGAGCACCTTCTTGAATGGAGATGGTCCCCTCTGGACAAGGAATGCAGTCATAGCAACAAACTGGCTCTCCTTCTTGAGGTTGCTTGACAAATCCAGGTTGACATTTTTCCACACATTTGGACTGAGGAAGAGACTAAACAGAAAAACAGGAAATGAAAAAAAAACATTAGCACTAACCAGCCTGACATACTGACATGTTCTTGAAATAAGATTTAAAGTGACTGCTCAGTTTCTAAAACTGTCGTGATGAGATAGATGTGAAGTCATGAGAACATGTCGCTCAGAAAGATTGAGCCAAGCACCTTTTGCTGCAGCATCTGGGTGATGGATACGAGTTGTCAGAAGGACATATTTACAAGGCTTAATTCGGTATCCAAGATAAGGTCGTTTCTGCTGAATCACTTCAATAAGATAACAACGGGAATGAAGAAAAAATTTGTTCCACACTAGTTGAACAATAACATTTCTGAATTACAAATTTGTATAACTAGTATAAAACTAATACAACGTTTGTTATTAGTTACATATGGAGACTTCATTTCCCACCCAAAAAAAAAGAGTTGAGGAAGTAAACAATCAAGATGAACATTTGCATAACATAAGGTGCTCTCTTGTAGAAGCCAAAGGGCAAATCTAAGTAGAAATTCCTTTCAAAATCTCCATCATTATATCGGATATCAGGAAATGTTTTTCTCTTTGAATTTCTAAATTCTATCATGTCACAAGACCTAAAATGGAGACCAAACATCAAAAATGTCATCAAAAATGTCATCAAAAAATCAGAACAAAGAATGTTCTTTCTGTGCCAACTCAGAAAGCTCAAACTGCCCAAGCAGCTGCTGATCCAGTTCTACAGAGAAATAATTGTCATCTGCACCTTTATAACTGTCTGGTTTGATTCTGCAACTGAACAAGACAGAAACAGACTTCAGAGAGTAATTAGGACTGCAGAAAAAACAATTTCTACCAACCTGCCTTAAATCGAGCACCAGTACACTGCACAAGTCAAAAAGAGGGTTATGAAAATATTTACAGACCCCTCACATCCCAGACACAAACTGTTTCAACTCCTACCCTCAAAATGACGCTATAAAGCACTGCACACCAGAACAATCAGACATAAGGAAGAGTTTTTCCCCGAACGCCATCACTCTGCTAAACAAATAATTCCCTCAGCACTGTCCAATTATTTACAATTATTTAATCTTCTCATCACTCCTTATCACCCATCCCCTTCCACTTGTGACTGTATGACTGAAACTTTCTCACTTGTGTCATTATTATCTATATTGACTGTTTCCTAGTATGATTTGATTGCTAATTGTATGCTGTGACTATCATTAAGTGTTGTACCTTACGATTCTTGACAAATGTATCTTTTCTTTTATGTACAATGAGAGCATTTGCACCAAGGCAAATTCCTTGTGTGTCCAATCACATTTGGCCAATAAAGAATTTTTTTCTGTTCTGTTCTGTTCTGTTCTGTTCTGTTCTGTTCTATTCGATTCTATTTTATTCTATTCTATTCTATTCTCTGCGTCAAAGTCATGTTTCAATGCTTCCATTTTCTGGGTCAGGTATAGCAGAAGGATTATTGCTCTTTCTCACTGGGTGAGAAAAGTGTTGTTAAGCCTGGGTTCCCCAACCAGGGTTAGGTAGACAAGCTAAACAGAATGTGCAGCATTAGTCAGATAGGCACACAGATAAATGAGTGAGCTAAGCTTGTATGTTTATTAACATACAGTAAAAATAACAGATACGCTTGTGCTATCAAGAATATATTTTATTCCATTATAAGTTTATAGCATAATCAAATAACAGTCCAATATTCATTTACCATGCAGTCAGTCCATTCAGGGATATTCAGTTAGCAAAGTCCATGTAGAATATCCTATGTCAGTTCACTTACAGATCAGTCCTTTGTTGTCTCTCCCGTTCGAGCTATGCAGTCTGGATTCCAAGCAGTAATCAGGGATCATCAAAGCCAGAGAGAGAGTGAGAGCAAGCCGTAGTCTTGCTACTTTTAAATGGTTTTCTTAACCACTCCTTTAATTGCTATTTCACAGTTAAAGCTGTATACACTCTAACATACACTAACTATGATTCATAGTTATTATTTCACCTAAACCAGTTAGGGTAAACAATGTTATCCCTAACAGGTGTCACACTGGCCAGGTCTGAATTGCTTAAAAATATCTTTACTGCCATTTCATGAGAAACTCATCCCAACAAGGACAAGATGAATTCTGATTACAAAGCTTATTTCCCACAGGAACCAAAAGGGCCTTCATCCAGTTCAAATTAAATTTCATGAACTAGGCACTGATCAATAAAATTGTCTTCTTCTTTTACAATTAGAAGACAACCAGATGCTAACCATCTTAGCAATGATGGTTTTTTACAATTTTTCTCATGGCTTCTCCATTTCAGCAATAAGCCATGGTGCATAGACTTAGCCCAATGAAATGG
Source organism: Laticauda colubrina (assembly GCA_015471245.1). Classification (NCBI taxonomy): domain Eukaryota; kingdom Metazoa; phylum Chordata; class Lepidosauria; order Squamata; family Elapidae; genus Laticauda; species Laticauda colubrina. Next base: position 6,515 of record BLBF01000154.1, on the reverse strand, counting down.
CTCGCAATCTTTTGGAAAAGAGAGAAAAGACACAAATGTTTCTCTCACCCTGTTGTGCAACTTTAGCCATGACAAAAGAGCTTGGTTGATAATAATTCTCTTTCTTTCAAAAGTCACCATTTTCTTTTTGATGAGCCTCTTCTTAGGGAAAAACAACCAGCTCACAATCTCCAGGTTAGCTGCTAAATCTCCATTTTGGTCCAAGTACAGTTCATATGTGGAAAGATTGAGAAACTCATTCTTCTCCAGAAATGGATGAAACTAGAAAGTAAAGATCCAGAAATTTTAAAAGCAATAAACATGGAAACTCATCCCTTTTTGTTCTTTTTTCTATTACAGTGGTCTGATTTGTAAATACAAAAACAATTTGTAAAATTGTTTGGGAGAAAAGGTTTTACCAATAAATATGAAAAATAAAAGTTCAGCAAAATTCGTCAATAATACTGATCATTTATGTATATGAAATGGATATGAAATTCTAATATGGAAAAAAATATTCATTTTATGTATATGAAATTCTAATATGGAAAAAAATATGCATTTTGCAATTACATCTAAGAAATTATAGAACCAAAGAGACTCCATGTTTGTTCTTAATGTGACCTTTTAGAAAGTTATCTGAACACTTATGGAAGTATATCATGTTTTTGTAACTTGTTATTCTGCAAAGTTAAAAATATGTTCTTGGCTAAAGTGGGGATTTTAATTTGGTGTGAGATTTCATGTTAGCAATACTAGGTCATCCTGGCATTGTTTTTGTGATGGAAGTCCCTAGAAATCCTGTGTGTGAGAAACAGGAAGGATTATGTAACCTTTCTTTATGATTTATAATAAATGTTTGTAACCACCTTGAAGATAGTGTCACCTTTCCCTTACTTGTTTGAAGTTGAGTCCTATTTGCAAATATCTTGAATAAAGCTTATGTCAACTAAAAAGATACTCCTTTGGTCTTTTTAGCTGCCAGAAAAAGGGAGTAGGGGAAAACAAGGCATTCTTGAAATGCTTTCATAATCACCCTGGCAGCCCAAAGTTGTTGGAGCATAAGAAGGTTATTGGAGAGTATGATGGATGACTCTTGGAGATGGATGTATCCCATTGGAGGAGTCACATCCAGGGGGTTGGGGAAAGCCAGGGTCAAGGGAAATGTATGATGTAACTTAGTATCAGTTGCACCCAGCCACGCTCCAACGTGGCAACTTCTAATAAATCAATTTACTTTTCTCTGAGATGTGACTAGAGACTTTTGATTTGAATGAAGGTGGATTTGTTAGAGGCCTGATAGCTTTCTTACTCATCCTGGTTTTCAAATCTGTTATTTTATATACTCTCATCTCACAGGGAAAAATGATAATTTACAAAATTTGTCAACTATAGGAACCATTCCAGAACAGATCACAGATAAATTTCACAAATGAAGAGAATATTTATAAACTCATTGAAAACAACAGGTGATTTCCAGAAAGCCTGGATTTATCAAAGAAGAAAGTGCCAGGCTAATATTTCCCAAAAGACTAGACTGAAATATATCCAGACCAGCTAATTCTACATTATTGTTAGGTTTCTGTCCGATTAATTTTATTTTCATATGAGTTTTATACAGCTTCCCTTAACCCCCCCTCCTTAATCACTAAAACCTGACCCCAAAATGCTTTTTCAAAAGGGAACTGTAGTTTCTGGTTCTTCTTTGAAATCATTTCACTTCTCATCCAAGAAACTTCTTCAGCTCTGACTGGATGGGGAAAAGAAAGATTTATTCTCCTTGCAGACAGCTGGTCAAATCCTGGTAAAATGGAACTGAGTATGAAGTGTTTTTCCGGGGAGAATGGTGTCTCAGGGTGTTCCGACCCACTCCTTTTTCTGACAAAGCAAACACAATCCAAAAGGAACAGAAACCTTGTAATGCTTTTACAATTTAATTTGGTGTGATATTCACAAGCCTTGCCAAACTGACAAGACTAGCCAAAAGTTAACAGACAAGAAATAATTAGCAATACAAAAATGTGCAAATACAAACTAAGGATACTAGAAGTCCATGAGGCTGCAGTTTCAAAATTTCTTTGCCTTCTGCAAATAACATTTGTTTCACAGCTGGCTTTTATCCTCTTGAGGGAGGGGCCATTACCTTGCAGCCTTCCTCCTGAGTTGCTCATGCTGTTGCAACTGCTCTTTCCAATCATGCGTGCACTTGGCACAGGCTTTTCAGGACCCTCCTCATCACTGCTGTCAGCCTCCACAATCTCTGAAGGCAGCAGTCCACTCCCTAATGGTCCTGGCCCCTCATCTGAGTCGTCACTCTCCTCCACCGTCCATACCTGCTGCTGGCTAACCACAACACAGGGCAACTTGGTCTCTCCAAAAATGGGACAGAGCACACTGCTTCTACTTTTACCTTTCAGCCCTAATCCAGGAATCTTCCCGGATAGGTGCTTCCATGAAAAACAATTTTGTGTTAAATTTAAATTTACTGACAAAGAAATAAAGGAAGACTCGTATAGCTATTTCAAGCTGTTTAGCTCTCATCAGCTAGCCATACCTTTCGAAGATTTGAACCCAGGCTGCTGGCCTATTAGGCAGATGTATTAAACTCTAGGTCATGGACTCCCCTCTATCAGGACTCCAACAATATACTCCCATTCAAATCATTAGTCTCTGGACGCATCTCTCAAAGTTTTCTTTTTTAAAAAAAAAACAAGATTTATCAGGAGTGAACATGGGTGCAGCCGACTCTGAGACACATCATTCATCTCCCCTTGGTCTCAGGGGTGGGATGTTACTGGTTCTGCCTGGTTCTAAAGAACCAGTAGCTCTGAAGAGCAGCAGATACTAAACCAGTTTGGTGTCTGTTACTTTTTGGCCCACCCACCCATACCAGCTCTTTCCTGCTGGGATCCTTTGCACGACACAGCTGAGGTTGAAAAAGCAGGAAAAAGAGGCTTTGTAAATGCTGTGCACATGCATGTATGTTTTTCAGCTCTCCGGGTAACACCACTGATGTTTTTTCACGCACACATGTAGTGCATGTCAGGGACACATGTTTGCAAAGCACACAAACACATGGAAAAATATTACAAAACCAGTAGTAACACTGGTTGAATCCCACCCCTGCTTGGTTTTCTCCCACCCCTGGATGTTTTTTATCCAGTAGAACACATCCACAGCCAAGAGTCATCAATCATGCTCTCCAGTAATAATCTTGCACGCCAAAAGCCTCAGCTGCCTGGCAATTATCGATGGAAATATTTAAGGTATGTATGATTCCTACACTCCCTTTCTGCTGACAACCCTAAAATACCAGAGAAATATTTTTGAGTTGACATCCTCACTTTGTAGGCTGTACCAGAGGTGGGGGGATTAAGTGTTTATCTGGTGAGACCAGCCTATCTGGGCAACCTGGTCGACCCAAATATGGGATGGAGCATACTATTTTCACTTTCACCTTTTAGCCCCATTCTGGGATCCTTTGCAGGGAGTTGCTTCTGTGACAATTTATTTTGTGTTAAATTTAAATTTACCAACTAAGAAATGACTGCCAACTGTTATCTGACATAAAATTTAATGTCTTAATGTATAAGTTAAAACCAGATACAAAATTCAAAACACATCTTAATGGTTTCTCAAAATGGGCTAAAGAAAGCCAGAATGGAATTTAGGAGCAAGACAAGTATGAAGTCTTCCACATAGAAGGAGAAAAATGAAACACAGGGCAAGAATGATGAGGGATTCCAAATTCGATAGTTGTGAAAATGATCTCAAAATAGTAGGAGTTGCAAACCAAACATGAATCAGCAGTGTGATATCCTAGGAAGAAAACAAATGCATCCAGAAGAACCTCAGGAAGTGAAGGTTAGTTGTAATGGCAAGTCCAAGTGCCCCTTGCAGGAACCATACTTGGAAAAGATGTTGCAGAAAAAATGGATGAGGATTTAGGGAACAGTAACATAGCCAAGGAAGACATCAAAGGTGTCAACTCGTAAAACATTTCTGTGCCTGTTTATAAGTTGCCATAAACAAGGGAACAATTGGAAATCTGAAGGAGCAGTATGGCAATAATACCAGAAGTATATTCCACCATTACTTTAAAAAGATTGCAGCTAGACTACCGGATCTTCTGGCTGTGAAAGTTCTTCATTGGAGAACGTGATTGATGACACCTGTCCTGTGAATGTGCTTCATTGGAGAATCTGATTTATAATACACCCAAAGGTGAGAGGGGGGAAACAGGGTCACAGTTGACTGTGAATTATATATGCCAGAGTTGGCTTCATTTAGGTTAATGCAGGCATGTTGCCCCAAATAAATATTTTGAGGGTTTTTTTGAAGCTTGGCTTGAGGCTCATGATTTAATTAGGGCAATTGCTGAACTCTGACAAAATGAGTTGCATTTAACCTTGAGGAAAGACATCAAGGAGAAGAGCCACCTTAGTCTAATGGAGCACAAAATCAGGAGTCTGGGAACACCTGTTTCAACTAAAACAATCTAAGAGCCATGATGATGCAGTAGTTAGAATGGAGTACTGCAGGCTAATTCTGCTGATCACCGGCTGCCAGCGATTTGGGTCTCACCAGCTCAAGGTGACTCACCCTTCCATCCTTCCGAGGTCAGTAAAAGGAGGATACAGATTGTTGGGAGCAAGATGCTGATTCTGTAAACAACTTAGAGAGGGCTGTAAAAGCACTATGAAGTGGTATATAAATCTAAGTACAATTGCTTTTAGCTGCAGAAAGGAGGATAATGCAACCATCAAATAACAAAGACATTACAGAGAAGCTAAGATCTACTGTTATTCCTGAGTGTCAGACATGGAAAAATCAATTTAGTTACAAGAGAGGAGATTCTAAATGAATAAGTGGGGGAAAAAGCTTCTTTAAAAAGGGGGAATTTTAGCGGTGAGCCAGAGAACCAAAGAAGTTCAGTCTCCTCTTCACTGATTGTCTTAATCCAAAGACTGAGCAGCCATCAATCAGAGAAGCTTTGATTGAGATTCCTGCAAAGATGAGAGGGTGAGCTAGGTTGACTTGAAGATTCCTTCTAAGTATGAATGTAAAATTCTATAATGCCAATTGTAAACCCATATGTACAGGAACTTATTTAAAAATGTACACTTTTAAAATATTAGCAGTATTTATTATCAAACAATATTTGTCATTGTTTTTGTGAACATTATCATCTAAATCAAGGGTCTTTAAACTTGGCAAGTTTCAGACTTGTGGACTTCAACTCCCAGAATTCCTGAGCTAACATGACTGGAGGAAGAATTCTGGGAGTTGAAGTCCACAAGTGTAAAAGCTGTCACATTTAGAGAGCCCTGGTCTAAGCAATTAAATTGGCCAAAAATTTTGGCCAATAGCACAACTGAATTCACTGGAGAAGAGCCCAATGCAAGGAATTATTGAGGGCAAAAGAAGAAGAGGACAGGAGAGAATGAGGTGGCTGGATGGAGTCACTGAAGAAGTCAGTGTGAGTTAAAATGGACTCCAGGGGAGGGCAGAGGACAGGAAAGCCTGGAGGAACATTTTCCATGGAGTCACAATGGATCAGACATGACTTCATGACTAACAACAACAAGCACAACTAGAATGATGTAGTTCCCTTCTTCAAAGGAAATGTAGAATGGATCCTTGTCGGGTCCCCTTACCTCCCACGACTGCAGTCTTGGAGCCTCCAACCTTTCTTTCCCCTTCTTCTTTGTCCTCCTGGATTTGGAGGAATACGCAGCATTCAAGGCATGGGCCACAGCATTAATGGCAGTGTAATAATGGTGGAAGTTCTTGATTTGAATCATGTTCTTTTTTTTTTGGGTGTCCAATGGTGCTTTCTCAATGCATCTTTTCCGGCCTTTGACAGAAAAGATGTGCTTTGAAAAAAAACATAGAAATGAGTCCTCTCCCAAGGGTGGTTTCACATAGAAATCATGTTCAAAGGCATCCTTTTTGGGCCGTTTTTTTCCTTCTAAGGCAACAGTCCAGATACTATGAATATATTTGAGATGTATACCATTTTTCAGTGGAAAGAGATCAATGAGTGTGGTGATCCAGACTTTCCCTTCAATGGGTCCTGGCAAACGCCTCAATATTAAATGGAAAGGAACAATTCTGTCCAAAACAGCACCATATTCTATGCAATGAAGAAAGACATTAACTTGTGTCCATTTAGCGAGGCCTTCCCTGATGTGTCCTGTTTTTCTAGTTGTTGAGAATTGGTTTGACAGAACCACACAGATTCCATTCTTGACAAGCAAAGGAGTTAAAGTCCTCATGAAATTATCTCCATTTTCTGTGTCTGAAGCAAAAAGACCAATCAAGGTCCATCTGAAATGGAGAAGCAGTTGGACAATTGCTGGGTAGAGGATACCTTTTGGGGGTAAAAGCCGGTGATAAAAGGGCAATTGACTTTTTTCATGAAGTGACTCTGAAAGTAATTCAAAACTGATCTGAAAGAGCAATTAAGAACATTGTGTTATACTGGGTGTCAGATCAATTCCAAAATATTAGTTTTAAAGAAATCCAATTTAGTT
>BLBF01000153.1:0-10652 GCA_015471245.1 Laticauda colubrina | reverse complement strand
ATTTTTGGGACTGTCCTGCTCTACCTCCACTGTGTGCCCATCATACTCGACCCCCAGCTTAGGCGTCTTGAAACTTGACAGCTTTAAGACTTGTGGACGTCAACTCCCAGAATTCTTCCTCCTGTCATGTTCAGTCAGGAATTCTGGGAGTTGAAGTCCACAAATCTTAAACTTGCCCATCTCCATATTGCCGCATGACCCACCATTCCCCTACCAAATGGCTAATTTTTGAGGCGGCGGAATAAGAGGGCATGTACAGAAGACGTTTGCCAGACCTCGAAGCTGAGGAAAGGAGAGGCGGGGGTTGTCTTGGAAGGCGCTTTAGACCAGAGCTGTAAACGGGAGGGGTGGGCGCTTGTAGAGGTTTGCCTCTGTAGGAAACAGCACTCTCCGGCTGAGAGTCTCGGAGACCAGGAGGGCGAGGGAAGTTTTGGCTGGAAGGATATGCAGCCTCTCCACCTCAGAAGCCCTGAGGGAACAGAGCCCCGCCCCCTTCTCCCTCCACTGAAACCGGGAAAAGGGTGAGAAGTCAGGATTCCTAAAGTAGGGAAGCAGGCCCCAATCCGGAATTTAAGAGACTTCCTCTATCTACTAAGAGCTCTTCCCCAATTTCCCACCCACCCAAAAAAAACATACCGGTATCTCAAATGGATCAACAACTTTTCCAAATGTTGGTCAGTACCATTAGCTTTGAACTTAAGACAAGTGAACTCCCTTTCTCATGAACAAGACCTTTTAACCCAGGCGGATGTTGGAAACCTATTTTTCTTCTAGATAATATTTTTGGCAAGAAGCAGGAGAGAATTGTTTTTACACAGATATTTCACACAGCTGCAAATTAGTACAAAGAACGAGCAAAGGATTCTACAAAGTTATGAAATGAAAGATAAAAGTATTTATACATTATATTTTCTTTTCACTTAATTCTTGCCAAATACATCTGATTATATGACCTTCCTCTGGTATAGGGCCACAGCACATATTAGAGCCTCACTCCACGAAATGGTCCCTGGTGCCCAAAAGACTGGGGGGCCTTATCTACATACTTCATAATGCTACACCTAATAAACAATGGAACATTTTGGCTTTCATATGCCTTCCTCATAGTGAGGAAAAGCAACAGATTGACATTTCTTTACATTTAAGGCATATCTCCATAATTTGCTTCCCTGATTCCCCTATGTTTCTCAATTTATTACCTAAGAACGTCAAATTGTGACTTGTTAGTTTTTATCAATCATTTCACAGAATATTACTGTAAAAAGCAGTTTAGGGAATGGTCTGCCTGTGGGCAGTTTTTGGATATTGAAGTTCCTGTCGTGAGTTTTATTACTAATTTTAGTTTGATCTATTCCCAATTTGTCATTCTTTTTTCTCCACCTTAGGATATTATTCTAGTCTGCATGTCCCTTTGCTTTGATATGGAGAGTATATCATTCATTGAAGTTGAATATACTTCAGAATCATTTTACAAAAGTGATTTATTGTGCAAATCTGCTGAAAGGTTGCACTCCATTGTAACAGAGATTCTCCCTACTTCTGCTTTTCTATATATTCAGAATTATCTTAAAACATTTATCACTAAAAGTTAAAGCTGATTGGGAATTTGAGATTAGAAAGCATGAAGTATCCAAATTGTTTCAGATGTGCATTTTAACTTCGAAAGCATCTTGGTGTACATTCCAAGGTCTCCCGAACATCTACTTTGGTAGTTTCCTCACTGCAAGAGGCACTGAGAAGAAACTCCAAAAGGAAAGGGAGATTGATTCTGTCCCTCTTAGCAGATAAAGGCCTTCAAAAGGAAGGAAAAAAGACAAGATAGTGCAGGCATTACGACATTCATAAAAAGGAAAGGCCACAACCATCAAGTAAAAGGGGGGGTGGAGATTAAGAAACATCTTGTCAAAAGCAACGGAATAAAAAATAAGCAATGAAGTATTTCACAAAAGTGGCAGGTCATTATCAAGAAATAACAACCACCCACAGAGCAGGAGTTCTTAAGTTCTCCTATTTTTACTTGAGATGGAAAAATACAGTTGGAGAGGAAAAGGTAAGGCAAGCAAACTAACATGGTTAAAATCATTTCAAAGTGGATCATAAATCAGGCTATTCTTTCAATTGCAGGATCCATTCATGGGGGAGATCTCAGCAGAGCTCCAGGGAAGAGGAAATTATCCAATGATTCTGAACTTCTTTTCGGGAGTATCCAACGGGGGCCACCTTGCCAGGTAAATGTAAGTTTCTTGTAAAAAGTTTAAACTTCTGTTCATGAGCTACATTGAAAACCAAATGCTAAATCTGTGTGAACTTGAACCTGGTGTCCCCACAGAATGATCCACTGAGCTTCACTCATTCAATCTTCAAGATAGATGTGGGAATGCAAACAAGAGACAATTCACAAGAGTTTTGTATTAGGAAATGTAATGTATATGTAGGAACAGTATAATCTTTGCTAATATTTTTCAAAAGACTTTGAAAAACAGTTAAAGCTATGAAGCAAAACTATACGGAATATACAAAAGGCCAATATATCCACTTAGAATAAATTACAGATGGCCAAATTTCTCTTAAAAAAAACTCCTAAATCAAAGTTGACAAGTTTTAATGGTAAGACTGTTGATCAACTGACTTGATATTTCCATGTCATTTATAACATTTTGAAGTAGACTGGGTGAAAAATTCATGGTATGTCATGTTTCCTAAGAAATTTATTTTGCTAAATCAGGGAGATAAGCCCAGAGGAGTCATCTGCACAAAATCTTTTTGGTGAGTTAAAATAGAATAAAATAACAGAGTTGGAAGGGACCTTTGAGGTCTTCTAGTCCAACCCCATGCTCAGGCAGGAAATCCTATACCATTTCAGACAAATGCTTGACCAATCTCTTAAATACTTCCAGTATTGGAGCATTCACAACTTCTGGAGACAAATTATTCTGCAAATAAATTCGTCTGTGAAAAAATTTCTCCTTAGTTCTAGGTTGCTTCTCTCCTTGATTAGCTTCCACCCATTGCTTCTCTTCCTGCTTTCAAATGCTTTGGAGTTGTTCCTTTGGAGTTATTCCAGGCTAGAGAAGGGGGCTTATCAAGGAGTGCTATTTTGCAACTTGGATGCATCTAAGCCATGTTTTGTGCCTTTAAAACAGCAGCATGGTGGAGGTGAAGGGGGTCTTCCCATCTGTCCTATAAAAAATGTCAATTTGGTTCTCTTCCAAAGCCGCCTTTTCTGTTTTGGAAAAAAGAAAGATGACATAAGAGAGGACCGTCTTAGGATGCGGAAGATTTTCTTTTTCTTTCTAGGACTCTGATCCGTTTGAGGAGGTGGCTGTGGACTTCACAGAGGAGGAATGCGCACTGCTGGATTCTGACCAGAAGGCTTTATGCAAGGAAGTCATGCTGGAGGTTTCTATGAATATGGACGCTCTGGGTAAGGATCCTCTTTGATCTGAATTCTGTTGATTAGAAAAGGTGTTTTAAATGGGAGTTAAACAGAGGAGATACATTCAATTGCATAAGGTGATCAGAACTTTTATCTGGCCACTATCAGTAAACCTTTCCTAATCTCAGGGAAATCGACATTAGAATGTATAGTATGTAGCTGATATCTAGTGAATCGAGTGAATAGCCATGGCCGCAAAGAACACCATACACATCCCTTTCATTCCCTTTCACCACTAAGGCCCCTTGTATCATAAACCAGCAGACATACTCTGTGGGTAATTTTGTCCAAGGTTGTCATCACAGCCACTCTTCTAGAATACAACAAATGCCTTGGCAGAAAATAGTTACCATAGCCTTGAATAGATGCTTCAAGGAAAGACCAGGGCCGATTGCCTATCAACAACAAAGCTTTCGTCTAGTTCAGAAAAATCCCTTGGATACCAATAGAGTCTCCTAGATAACAATTTCAACCCAACATCTCCTAGTTTGACACATGGCTGGTGGCAAACTAGATGAACATATTTTTGACAAAGAGAGAAACCCTCACCTCAACACTTAGCCATCACTTTAAATTCTAATGAAAATTTCTGGTTTTTTTTTCCAACTAGGTGATGGTTATGGTAATGGACTGGAGAATGAGAATGATAAACAGTTGAGGGTATTAACACTTCAAAGAGCAGTGTCTCCATATAGGAAAAACATACCACAAAGGTTTGTAAACTATGAGAGGGATTCCAATCTAAGCAAAAAAAATAAAAGCATGCATTAAATGTGGACAGAGCTTCCATCGCAAGAATAAACTTAATTGGCATCAGAGGATCCACTCAAGTCAGAGTCCATATAAATGCACAGAATGTGGAAAAGCCTTCAGTACAAAATTTAATCTGACTCGCCATCAAAGTATCCACACAATTGAAAAGCATATACTTGCAAGGAGCATGGAAAAACACTCACTGAGAGTTGTCATATTACTTCCCATCAAAGAATCCATATAGGGGACAAACCATATAAATGCATGGAATGTAGAAAGAACTTCACTTGGAAAAATAAACTTAATTCTCATAAAAGAATCCACACAGAAGAGAAACCATATAAATGTGTAGGGTGTGGAAAGAGCTTTATTAACAAATGGCATCTTACTTCCCACCAAAGGATGCACACGGGGGAAAGACCATATAAATGCAGACAATGTGGGAAAGCGTTCACTCAGGAAAAGTGGCCTTAGTAGTCATGAAAGAATCTATACAGGGGAGAAACCATTTCAATGTACAAAATGTAGAAAGAGCTTTGTTCAGAAAGGACACCTTTATTTTCATGAGAGAAGCCACACAGGGCAGATATCCTGTAATTGCCTGAGTGTAGAAAGAGCTTTATTGACAAATGATGGTTTGCTTTCCACCAAAAGATGCACACAGGGGAAAGACCATATAAATGCATGGAGTGTGGAAAAAGTTTTCGTCACAACTCAGAACATATTCGTCATAAGAGGACCCACACTGGGGAGAGACCTTATAAATGCATAAAATGTAGAAAAGCCTTTACTCAGAAAAGTGGCCTTATTAGTCATGAAAGAATCCATACAGGGGAGAAACCATTTCAATGTACAGAATGTGGAAAGAGCTTTGCTCAGAAAGGACAACTGAATTCTCATGAGAGAATCCACACAGGAGAGAGACCATATAAATGCTTAGAGCGTGGAAAAGCATATACTCAGAAAAGCAGTCTTATTCGTCATGAAAAAAATCCATACAAGAGCGAAACCATATCGGTGTAGAGCACGTGGAAAGAGCTTTGCTGAGAAAGGACAACTTAATTCTCATGAAAGAGTTCACACATAAGAGACCATATAAATGCGTGTAGTGTGGAGACAGCTACAACAATTACAGGACATTTATTCATGAAGGATTCCACACTGGGGTGGGAGGTAGAATCCATATAAATGTGTGGAGTGTTGAAAGAGCTTTGCTTGGAAAGGATAACATAAATCTCATAAAATTATGCCCACAGAAGAAACCATATAAAACTATGGAATGAGTTTCATTCAAAACAAAGAATCCAGAAAGGAGAAGGAAGCTCATTGCATAGAAAGTGCAAAGATACTTTGTTTGATCTGTAATGTTATTCATGATGCTGTGTGGATTCTCTGATTTCCAAGGAGTGGACACAGCACAGCACAGCATTAGCAAATCTGTACACTGCTTCATTGTGTCACATGCCTTCCCCAACAACAGGCTATTGCTCTTAACGCTCCCCTTCTGGATCTTGCAAGTTGAGATTGCAATGCAAATACACTTTTAGTACTGAGGCCTTAACTCAAATGAATATTTCAAAGTCTGTAAAGTGTACACAACCTTTGCTTCCTTCCAAACATTCTTGCATTGTGGGATTGCCCCAGTGCATTTGCTGCATTTCTCTTGGCCAATTTCCAAGTCCTGCATTTAAGCAGTGTTGCCAGGCTGAGTTACCAAGTTAACCTCCAGACAGGAGTTCTACCAGAATATGCTGCTTGCTGTAGGTTGTGGTGCTGGCAGTTGAGGGATTGCCTGCTTGTATTGCTTGTCCATCACCAAATATGGCCTCCTGCTTCACTATCTTCTTGCTCTTTCAGATAACAGATAATCAGAGTTGGAAGGGACCTTGTAGGTCATCTAGTCCAATGCCCCACCCAAGCGGGAGACCCTACACTATTTCTGACAAATGGCAGTCCAATCTCTTCTTCAAAGTCTCAAGTGATGGCACTCCAACAACTTCCGAGGGCAAGCTGTTCCATTGGTTGATTGTTCTCTCTGTCAGAAAGTTTCTCCTTATTTCCAGGTTAAATTGCTCCTTGTTCAATTTCTATCCATTATTCCATTGCTTGAGCCCTTCCTCTTTGTGGCAGCGCCTCAAATATTGGAAGACTGCTATTATGTCTCCCCTAGTCCTTCTCTTTACTAGACTAGTCAAGCCCAGTTCCTGTAACCCGTTCCTCGTATGTTTTAGTCTCCAGTCCCCTAATCATCCTGGTTGCTCTTCTCTGTACTTTTTCTAGAGTCTAAACATATTTTTTATAATGTGAACAAAATTGGATGCAGTACTCTAGGTTTTTCCTTATCTCCTTTCTCTTTCCTTATCTCCTTTTCCCACACACAAGCTCTTTGCTCTTTTTTAGCCTTTGTTTCTGTAAACGAAGGGCCTTGATGGGGTAAGGTTACTTCTGGACTTCCATTGTTGAAAATACCAGCTGTGGCTCAATTAGCCAGGCAGCTGGATTGCCAGCATGGAACCTTGTAAGCAGACTGAGTGAATGAAGGCATGAACCCATCTCAGATTTCTGGAGTTGTGCTGAGCCATGGGGAAGAGGTGTGGCCTGTCTGCAACTATTTTTCCAAAGCACATACAGCCATGGTAGCTTTGCTTCCTCAAACATCCATGCAGGAGAACAATGATAAGCATCCAAATATAGAAAGAGCTGAAGGTAGAGCTGTGGGTGACTATTGATGGGATGACCCATACAGGAATAGTTTAATACAAACATAGATAAACTACATATTGGGTAATTCAATGAAAGTTGTCTTATTCACTCTACATTTTCTTCGCATGCTTCTCCAGGATGTCCAAGGCACTTTGGAGAAGAGGGTTAGGAATTCAGGTTGGAAGAATTTTTATCTTTTCTTCCCATTGTTTTTTCTGCGCTGTTCCTTTCCATGCAGTGCCTTCCCAGAATACTCAATCCATTTTTGAATGGGTTCCACATTTCCCTGAACTAGAACATACTTCCCAGCTGGGTTTATACCCATTGGCTACACCAAAATGTGGTTCGTAGGAGGCTGAGCAAGTAAATCTTTTACAAAGTCTATGTGGCTCTTCACATTTACATGGAAAAGGAAGCCTGAGATTAGGAGGTAAAAGTTGCCTTGAACTGTAAGATGAGTGGCATATAAATTCGATTGATGAATGAATGAACGAACAATTATGCGTGACCAGTTTTTGGAGAGGAAAATAAAGGGTGAAAATTCTGTCTCTACCTACCAGCATCCATTGGTATTCATCCGGCTAGCTCCTGTCTGTGTGAGAGAGTTGAGGGCTGTTTGGAAACTGAAACTATGCTGTATGAGCAAGAAGACAGAAAGGAGCCTGGGCGTGGCTTAGGTCAAATGTTCTGTGCTAAAACTGCTTGGTGCTGTAAAGCTAAAACTGAAACTCCTCTGCTTGTGTTTTGCATTTGGAACAGATTTATTTTCACGTGTGGAGGGTGAGTCAAACTCCTTAGCACCAGAGTGTGTTAATAATAATATACAAAATACTAATGCTCTGATGGTCATTTTGAAAAATCCTTTCTTAATGAGCACCTAGAAGCCAAGAGGAACATATGTGCCAAATTTCAAGCTTGTAGGCTTTACAGTTCCTGAGATTTTGTGGTGATACATCAGTAGTATTTAACTTTTATTTTATATGGATATAGATAGATATATAGATGTAGAAAGATATGTATTTTCGTGAACTCAAAGAAGGAATTAGAGCTAAATGTGTAACATTCTGGATGGACAGATCCTGTTCCTGGAATCCTGTAGCAGGTCAGGTTACACTAAGAATGAATTCAGTTAACTTCCAGCACCTGGCTAATCTTATGTAGATAAGAAGGATCAGTTCTTGTAAGGGACCAAATAAGAGGCCACCTGGATTTGCACCACTGAAGGTCCATATTACTGCTGCTATGCCTGCGCTACTGTATTTTAACCATTGCATCCCCTAGGCCCTTTGATGTTGAGAAATATTGGGCTATTATATGTAATGAGATTTTAAAGCCTGATAGCATTTTCCTTCCCTCCAGCGATGCAGCATGCATAACTCCAGGAGGCAAACACTGTTCCATTAATTAATACTTCTCACTGTTAGGAAATTCCTCATTTCCAGGTTCACTCTACCACCAGTGAGCTTCCTCCCTCTGCTTCTTGTCCTGACTCCAGCTGCTTTGGAAAATAAATGGACCATTCCTCCCTGAGACAGTCCTTTAAGCACTGGAACACTGCTACCTTAAACTTTCTGTTTTAAGCTGAATGTACCTAGTTCCCTTAGCCTACTCAATGCCATATAGATGAATATGATGATTTCCTATGATTTTGGTGCTGTTCCTCTGTAGTGGCTCATATTTAACTGATTGTGCACTAGGACAGTGGTCACCAACTGATGTGGTCCACGAGAAAATTTTGGTGGTCCGCAGATAAATGTCAGCCCCAAAGCACCCCCTAAAGCAATTAACCCAGGCTGCACAGGAACACAAAGCCCACATGGCCCTTGGGAACACAGACTTGTGTGGCTTATTTTGCAAACAACATGAGGTAGTGAGGGGAGGGCGGGAGAGGCAGAGGAGGGGAACTTGCCCCCTGCGCCTTGCCTGGGGTGTTTCCGCTTCTGCTTTTGGCTGCATGCAAGGAAAGCAGCAAAAGTCTTTCTCCCCCCCCCCCCAAACTCTGCCAGAAATGAATCTTTGGGGGTAACCTGCAAGGCGTCCTGCTACAAGAGGCTGCGCCGGTACGACAAGTCTCAGAAATACTCATTTCTGGCAAAGTTTGGGGGAGAGAAAGAAAAACTTCTGCTGCTTTCCATGCATGAAGCCAAAAGTCTCTCTCTCCCCCTGAGAATGGAGCTGGAGATGGAATCCTGTGATCCCAAATAAAGAATGATTGATTGATAGGAAAATGGGGTGAGGAATTTTCCTGCCTTTTGGGGGGATTTTCCCAGGGTCTCTGCAGAAAAAGCATAAGCAGCAGAGACCCTGGGAAAGTCCCCAAAAAAGTGTAGGAAAATTCCCCACCCCATTTTCCTACCGATCGATTGTTTTTTATTTTGGATCGCAGGATACCATCCCTATCTATCTCCTGAGAATGGAGCTGAAAAGTAGGTTAATGAAGAAATGTGGCTACCTTGGGGGGCGTGAGTGTGTGTATGTGTATGTGCGTGTGGTGGAACTTCAATGCTTGGCTGGCGGGGAGTCAGGCAAGGTGCGTCGCTCACTCTTTTTGATCACAAAAGAAGTGACCCGGGGGTCAGTTGAGGCGTGTGGGGGTGAGGTGTGTGGCCCTGCCTTATTTTCTAAGAAACAGGATAAAAGGTAAGACCACAGCAGGAGAGGGAAATCTGCCCTGGGTTGGCTTGCTGACACTGGTGGGAAAGTCGGTCCCATATTCCAGAGCTGCAGTAGTAACAGGACTATGTCTGATATGCAGTGCGGATTCCAGACTGATGAGCTGTATTCGAGTATTGGTCTGGCAAAAGTTTTGTATGCTGTTGTTAGCAATTCGATATTTCCGGAGGAGAAGCTTCATTAGATTTACAACACTTAATGCCTTTTTGGCAATGCTGTTACAGTGAGCTGTGGTGCTTAGATCATTTGATATGAGAACTCCAAGGTCCTTGACAGAGTGAGGATCATCAACGAGGTCATATCCGCCTAGTTTGTATTTGGTGCACTGATTTTTTTTTTACCAATGTGTAGGACAGAGCATTTGTTGGTCCAGATTTGGAGTTGCCAGATGTTTTACCGTTCATAATCAAGGTTGCTTTGAAGGACAGTAGCATTGTCAGTTGTATTGAATAGTTTTACGTCATACACAAAGAGGACGCAGTTGCTTATAAGGTGATTGCAAAGGTCATTTATAGAGAGCATAAAGAGTGTGGGACCTAGAACGCTGCCTTGGGGGACACCACTGTAAAATGGCACAGGGTTCGATATAGCGCTCCCTATTTTTAATATTTGTTGCCTGTTTAATAGGAATGCTTATTACTACATTATACAACATAATTGTAACTCTATAATACATATAAACAAACTGCCGGAAGTAAAGAAAAATCCCAGGTGTTCAAAACCAATCAAAGCAGATTCCATTCAAAGGAGTTTTGCTTATTCCAATTTATGGAGCTTCTCAGTCATCCAGGTCATGGTTTATTTTATTTATTTTTTATTTATTTTGTCAAGCGATTATAAGATAACAGGTATAAGAATGAACATAGTTATGAATACATGAAATGGATACATATAAGACAAACAATAGGACAGGGATGGTAGGCACGTTGGTGCGCTTATGCACTCAAGGTGCTTTTTCAAGAGGCAACTGGGCTTTCTGGTTTTTCTCTGAAGAAGCTTGGATGAGCAGCTGAAGCACCAGAAAATCCAATTGCTTCTTCAGAAAGCATTGTTGGGATAACCCTGCTCTTCCTCCACCGTGCCCATC
>BLBF01000152.1:1046496-1063590 GCA_015471245.1 Laticauda colubrina | reverse complement strand
GCTCAAAAGGTTTTGTGCAGCTCAAAACTTTTTGAGCGGATGAAATAGCAGTAGATGGATGTTTGACGGAAAGAGCGTGGGAAAGAAGTACGCAGCATAGATCTCCTCTCTCAGCTGGTACACTCCAACATACCATCCTCTAACAGAAAACCCTTCCTCACCTATGTCAACCAGACCTTCATGGACATGTCCGAATCCCAGTACCAGGTGATCAAGGAGAGGATCACAGGTCTTCTGCAGCACCCTCCAGGCAAAGCTGAACCTGCTCCAACCCAGTCCAGGTCTGCTCCTCCACCCCAGGTGATGTCACAGCCCTTCCAAGGCTTTCAACAGCCACTTACCTACCAAGGCTACGGCTACCAGGAGTTCAAGCAGCACAGGCAGCCCTTTCCAGTCCAGGCACAGGTTCATTGCACGCCACAGGTGCCACCAATGCCACCAATGCCACCAATGCCACCGATGCCACCGATGCCACCGATGCCACCGATGCCACCGATGCCACAGATGCCACCAATGCCACAGATGCCACAGATGCCACAGATGCCGCCGACGCCTCACTTCACTCACCTGCAGGCCAGAAAGCCCCACTACACTTCTCCTTCCTCCACCCCACAGCCAAGCCAGGCCTCAGAACATCTGTCATCGGTCTTGGGACTGACACCCCATGTCATGGAGGAAGGGGCTCTCAACATCACGGGGCTGAGCCAGCTGTCTGAAACCTTCCTCCACAGACCATCCTCTGTTGTCCTCTCGGGGCCAGGCACCCCAATGGCGCCTCAGACCAGCACTCCAGCAGCAGCCACCTCTACAGCACCTGAACCTTTCACCCCTGGGACCATGGGAATGCCTCAGACTGACTGAGAAGAGTGCCAGAGACTGGGTTGCTACCTGTTGACTTTATCTTTGCTTGGGACATTTTATTTGGGTCATTTTGCTTTTACAGTTTGTTACAGTTTGTAATGAATAAAGTCTGTCTTTCCTTCACACACTTGGTTCAGCTCTTTTTCTAAATAAAGTCTTGGGGGGAACTTTTAGAAATGGTTTAAGCCTTTGCATGCTTGTGGGATGGGTAAGAATACCAGTGGGATGGTCAGGGATACCTGTGGAATGTGTAATAGCTGTGGGATGGGTTAGGAAAGCAGTGGGATGGGCAGGGATACCTGTGGGATGGGTAATAGCTGTGGGATGGGTTAGGATAGCAGTGGGATGGGCAGGGATACCTATGGGATGGGTAATCACTGTGGGATAGATAAACCTCCAGTGCAAGCATAGTAGGACTGTATGGTCCACCCTCCCATGTCCAACATCGATGGCCCTTTATTATCAATAACAATGTAATCATTCATCAACACATTTCAACATAAACACAACTCTTTATTAAATGCCCTGTTCATTGTAGAGCCACTCAACATACATGGCACAATCTAATCAGTGTGATGAGACAGGCTCAAGGAAGCTTCCATAAAAGCATCTACCATCCTGTCTTGCCATTCCACTGCTCCAGCTGGGGAGTTGCACCAGTGTTTCAGGAGGTTGCGCTGCTTCTTCCTTTCACGTGAAGCTCTGTTGGAGACTTGCACATCCACAGTGTCTGTCAGGTTTCGGCCTTGCCTCCATTCACCAGGCTCCATGTCCCCATTGCCTTGTTGGTGGTCCACGAGACTATTCTGAAACATTGGGTAGCGGGTGCACATGAGATTGTGCAGGATGCAGTAAGCTTCCATGATGTCCCTCACAGTCTCTGGGCAATGCTGCATGGTGGTGAGAAGTACCTGGAACCTGTTGGCCAGGATGACAAAGGCATTCTCCACCACCCGTCTTGCCTTGGGCAGCCTGTAGTTGAAGATCCTCTCTTCATGGGTGAGGCATGTGGAAGTGTAGGGCTTCATGATGTAGCTTCTGAGGGAGAAGGCGTCATCCCCCATGATGAAGTAGGGCACATCTTGTGTGTCGTTGGGCAGGGGGTCTGGATCTGGGAATCCCATGATAAGGTTGCGTTCCAACCCCTCCTTGAGGTCACTGGCGTTGTATACCTGGGCATCTGAAGCTGACCCGTTGCCTGAAGCATCGATGTGCATGAACTTGTAGTCAGCATCGACCATGGCGAAGAGGATGATGCTGAAGAAGGTCTTGTAATTGAAATAATTGGACCCTGAGTTGGGTGGAGCTTTGCAGGCCACGTGCTTCCCATCTATGGCTCCAACGTTGTGGGGGAAGTTCCACTTCTGATATCACTGCTCTGCAACTTTCTTCCAGCCTTCTTCAGTGGAGGGGCACTGGAGGAGCTCCTCCAGGTATTCTTCGATGATCGCCTGCATCACTTCTCTGACCACAATGCTGATGGTGTTGTGTGGCACCCTCCAGGCGTACTGCATGTTCTTGTATGTGGTCCCGGAGGCCAGGTGGTGCAGAGTCTGTGCCACCTTGAGCCAAGCGTCCAGGCTGGGCCGGAAGTTGGTGCTTGGCTTGGTCAACCTGGGTCTCAGCTGCTCCACAACTTCATCAAACATGGCTGGTGGCATCCTCATGAAGTGCTGGAATGCACGAGGGTCTTCGTTCCTCAGCTCTATCATCAGCTTGTCATACAATCCATACTCGGCTCTTCTCGCAATCCATCTTCGGACCCACACACTTCTTGGACGCCTCCTTTTCCTTGCGTAGAACAGGTGAAAGACCCTGTAGAGGGCTTCGCACTGTTATAGAATGATGGCGGCTACCAAAAGGAGTGTGTGATGATCCATGGTGGAGATGACTGGATGCTGTGGTAGAGCAAGAGCAAGATCAAGGCTGAAGAGGTCTGCACAGCAGGGCTGATGGACTGAAAGTGAGATCCAGGTGAGTTGCTCCCCCTTTTTGTAGGAAATATAGGTTTTCCGCTAGGTTTCCTTCTGCATCCTCTTGACATCCTCCAGACATCCTAAATATCTGAGATACGTCCCATGTACGAACGTTTTTTCCATTTTAATGCTTTATATCCGAGCTGCATCCACTTTCATCCTTTCTACGTCCGTGCTACTAACGCTGCTGTCCATTCCGCGTCCGTTTCGCTTCCTCCCTGTGTCCGTTTTCTGCTGGAGCAGATGTGAGTTGCGCGGATGCGCAGCGGATGCCTAGCGGATATAGCGGATGCGTAACGGATGATGACAGATGTATAATGAATGTTCCCCATATGCGTAGCAGATGTAGAATGGATGTGTTGAATTCTTCATCCGCTCAAAAAGTTTTGTGCAGCTCAAAACTTTTTGAGCGGATGAAATCTCAGTAGATGGATGCTGGATGGATTGAGAGTATGAAAAACGTATGCAGTGAGTACAGAACAGATGCATCCCCTTTACCAATGGATGGCAAGTGTTTCTCTCCATTTTACATCCTCTTTGCATCCGTTGGTGCAGTGTGACATGGGCTTAGGTAGGCCCTGTTTCTCCATATCTTGTTTCTGTCCTTTGTAACTTCTTTTCCTTTCTTTCTTCCCTCTCTTCTTCTCCCTCCCCTTTTTACCCCCTTGTCTCTCTATTTTTATTTCTCTCTTCTGTATTCCCCTCTTCTGTTGCTTTCCAATATTATACTTGTTTTTCAAACTATTTTTCTTTTCTTTTGTTGTTTTTTTAAATCTTAAATTTTTCATTCTCTTTCCCCCCTTTCCTTTTTCTTCCCCACGTAAAATTACTTGTTCATGAAAGATGGCTTCTTCTTTGTCCCAATCTCATTGTTCTGCAGGCATTTCTTGTTGTTTCTCATAGTTCCAAATCTCCATTTCTAAAAATTGAAATACAAAGCCAAATGAGCTTCTTCCTTCTTGTGCATCTTCTTTGTACTTTTTAAGTTCCATCTTCAATTCTTCTAAAAGTGGTGCCATTTTAAAAACTTTTAACGACCACTCAATTGATTTGAGTCATTCAAATGTAATAACCAAAAATCTAGAGATCACCAAGTAATCCAAATACATCCAAGTTGTTTCTTTTTGCTTTTTTTCCCCACTTTCTCTTCTTGGGGTTCTACTATTTTGTTGCCAAGTTTCAGTTAAAATGTATCTTTTAGAAATCTTGTTAAAGTTTTATTGTAGATTCCTTTTAATTCCAGGCAGTCTCCTCCATTATTTCCAGATCCTGCCCAATCAGGTTCAAGAATCAGATCCTGATTCTTTTTCTCTCCTTTCTCACTTTTAAAAGCTTTTAAATATCCAGAAATCTTTATTATTCCTTTGACATTTTATTTTCAGCTTCAATATCTATTGATGTCAAAGTGGATTCTTTTTCAATTTCTTGCTTAAATCTCTTGGCTGTCAATGTGGCGAAAGGGAGAGAGAGAGAAAAAAAAACCAAATCCTTTCCCTTCTTTCTCTTTCACTGCTTCAAAATCTTCTTTGGAAATGTTACTTTTTGTTGTTGTTTAAATTCCAGGGTACCTTAATGGTTACTTTTGCAGTTTAACCCAGTTAACCAAGACTTTTTCTTCTTATCTTCCTCCTGCACATTCTTTTCCAGTCGAGTTCTTCTTTGAGGTGGCCATTTCTGACCACTGCTATAACCCCCTTCATGAAAGGGAGTAATGGCCAGCTGAGGAGGAGATATGTGGCTCTCCTCAAGCCTGCTGACAGTCTACCCCTTCTTCACCACCTCTACGGGGTGGCTTATCCCCAAAATCAGCTGGCTTGGGGCGCTCCAATGGCCATGCACGATTGTGGTTTCAGTCTGTCCACAAAGAAGATCAAACCGGAGGTCGCCCTTAGTCCTTCTTTTCATTAAGCTAGACATACCCAATTCTTGCAATTATTCTTCATATGTCTTAGCCTCCAGTCCCCTGATTATCTTTCTTGCTCTTCTCTGTACTCTCCAGTGTCTTTTTTACATTGTGGAGACCAAACCTGGATGCAAAATTCCAAGTGTGGCCTGACCAAGGAATGATAAATTATACTGGGAGAAGGAGTGTGGGGAAAATCCATTCTTAGATGAGTGGAATTGATTTAATGAAGTTGATAAAGAAGAGATATAAGGCTAAAGCTTATCATCTCATAAGAACAAACTTATAGACATTTCATTTCTCATCCAAGTTTCTTCAGCTGAGAGTGAAACATTTTACAAGAAAAAACAGAAAGTCCAATTGCCTCTTGAAAAAACACCTTTGGGACAACCATGACCTGGATGACTGGCATCTCCATAGACATTCATCACTGGACATTTTTAAGAAGGGTTTGGAAAGCCATTTGTCTGAAATGGTATAGGTCACTGGTCGCCAACCAGTGAGCCAAGGACCACTGGTGGTCCATGAGAAAATTTTGGTAGTTCACAGAGAAATGTCCCCCCAAAGCACCCTCCAAAGCAATTAATCCAGGCTGCATGGGAACACAAGGCTACACTGCCCACATGGCCCACGGGAACACAAGGTCTGTGTTATTTGCTTTGCAAACAACACAAAGTAGTGAGGGAAGGGGAGAAAAGATGGAGGGGAGAACTTACACCATGTACCCCACATACCTGGCCTGGCCACTGGACTGCTTCTTTCCACTTCTTTCTTCTTCTGCTTTTGGCTGCATGCAAGGAAAGCAGTACAAGTCTTTCTTTCTCTCCCCCAAACTCCATTAGAAACAAGTCTTTGGGACCCTGCATGGCATTCTGCTCCAGTAGTCCTAGGGTTGTAAGTACATAAAACTTACTCCATTTCCAAGTTAGTCCATCATTCATTGTCAACTTGGTTTGATGGTCCAGGAACCAAGGATCAGTCAATTGGGCCATTTTCAATTCTGCAGTCAGCTTATCTTCCAGCTGTTTGGGGTTGCAGTTGGCTTGGGCTCGAGTGGTCACTTGGCCTGCCAATTGAGCATCTGAAATTAAGGCTTGTACTAATTCCTCTTGTTGGCTGTCAAACTGAGGTTTTCTGGACAGAGCATCCACCAGTACATTTTTCCCTCTGGGGATGTATTTAATGTTAAAGTTGAATCGTTGGAAATATTGGGTCCAGCGGACTTGTTTGGATGATAATCTCCTAGGGGACTTTAGAGCCTCGAGGTTCTTATGATCAGTCCATACCTCAAAGGCCTCTGGTGCCCTTTCTAGAAAATACATCCAAGTCAATAAAGCCCATTGTACACTGAATTCTTCTTTCTCCTAGCCCACCTTCGCTCTGTGTCTGTCAGCTTTTTGGACACATAAGCCCAAGGCATCAGTCAGCCTTGAGAGTCCTTTTGCAGCAAAACAACTGCCACCACTACATCACTTGCATCCATTTGGACAATAAAATGCTTGGTCACATCTGGGTGCTGGAGGATGGGCTCAGCTGTGAAGAGGCATTTAAAGATCTCAAAAGCTTTCTAACAGTCCATAGTCCAAACCAGGGGTTGACCTGGCTTTGGTTTGGTGGGTGATGGGCCCATTTTTAATAGCTCCATCAGTGGGAAGGCAACTTAAGCAAAGAATGGAATGAATTGTCTATCAAAATTGGCAAACCCCAAGAAACTTTGAAGTTGTTTTTGGGTTCTGGGGGATTACTAGTCCAGCACTGTTTTCACCTTTCTAGGATCCATTTCAATCCCCAGGTTGGATATTTGGTAGCCTAAATAGTCCAGCGACTCTTTGTAGAATTTGCATTTTGAGAGTTTCACATATAATTTGGCGACTAGAAGTTTTTCTAGAACTTGTTGGACCTATTGAACATGTTCTTCCATGGTATCACTGAAGAAAGGATGTCACCCAGTTACATGAGGACCCCCCAGAAAAGGTGTGGGTGTAGCATCTCATTGATGAGCTGCATAAACACTGCAGGATCCCCCTGAAGTCCAAAAGGCATAACTTTGAATTGAAAGCTACCCAGAGGGCAATTAAAAGCAGTTTTCCACTCATCTCCCTCTTTGATGCAGACCCGATAGTAAGCTTACTGAGATCTAGCTTGGTGAATACTTTGCCCTTTGACAGGTGGTTCAATAAATCCTTCATAAGAGGGAGAGGATACATGTTTTTGATGCATATGGCATTCACACCTCTGAAGTCAACATATAATTTCAACCCGCCATCTTTTTTCTCCTTGAACAATATGGGGGCAGCTAATCTTGATTTGGCAGGCTCAATAAAACCTTGTCCAAATTGCTGTCAATGTATTTCCTAAATTCAGTCATTTCAGCAGGCATCATGGAATACATCTTTGGTTTTGGTAATTTTGCCCTGGGTTCTAATCTATGGTGGCTTGATGGGGAGGTAAAACATTACACTCTTCTTCACTGAATGCTTCAGCCAAGTCTTTGTATTAGTCGGGTACCTGGGGGTTATCTGGGAGAAGGTGGGATGCCATAGATGCTGGCTCAGGCTCTGGGTTCAAGCTGACCAGGGGCTTTGAAGTGGGTGGAAGAGGGGGCAATGGGCCCAGTCCAATGAGGATTTTTCTGAATCCTTCCTTCCATTTGATCGTTGGGGCCCATTTGTCTAACCAAGCAAATCCCAGTATGATTGATTCTGACATCTTGGGGGCCACTATGAAGCTATGAGTTCGCGATGGGGCCTTAATTCCATCTTGATCAATTCTATCATTTGTGTGTCTGGGGACCCCCAATTAATGTTCCATCCACTTACTCAAATCTGATTGGGCATTTTAGCAGGTTAGTCTTTATGCCCAATTGTTCAACGATGGGGAGTCCGATAAGACATCTAGTACACCCAGTATCAATGACAGCTTCTAACTCCCTGGCCTCCCCCATGTTTGGTACCAGTAACTTGACCTTAACTGTAAAAGATATGATGGGATCACTCACCATTGGGTCGTCTTTGCAGGTCGGGTTATTGGGGACATTGTGTCAGTCTGGTGGTCCATTGCTCCCATCTGCGCAGAGGGGGGTTTCCCAGCTGTGTTTGGTGAACCCACCCCTACCCGGAGGTCTTCCTTGATTCTTCCAATCTCTAATAGTATTAGGCTTCAACTGAGAAGCTTGTGGTACAGGAGCAGGGGCCAGACAATCTGCTACCCTATGACTGACTTGGCCACATCAGTAACATTTCAGCACCCTGGTGGGTCGGGTACGAGCAGTTTTGGCTGGTCTGGTTGGTGGTCTCCTCACCACAATTCTCTTAGTCGGGGCTTCTGGAAGGGGTTTCCTGTGTGGGTTGATGCTGCGATTCAACCCTTTGTGGTTTCTTCAACGTTTTGGTTTCTGTAAGTATGGGATCTTCGCTTTCTGAGGAACAAAGGAAGCATGTAGATGAATTAGGCTGTTTGTTGAAAAAGAATAATATTGAGGTACCACAGAGAAATCTCTTAAGGCTGGTCCAGGAGATTACAGCTCAGTGCTTATGATATCCAAAAGAGTGGTCTTCAAAATTAACTGATTGGGAACGTATAGGGAAAACATTGCATACTGAACCTTGGGCAAAAATAGAAGTTTTGCAGGTGTGGCATTTATGTAGACATGCAATTGAAAAATTTGGTCACAATGAAATTTCTCTTTTAACACCTCCACCTTCATGTTATACTAATGCTGTCATTTATCCTCCTTCTTCACCTGAATATATGTCTTCAATTCCCTCAGCTCCTGCAAATACAGGGCAAAAGCCTCCTGACTTTATTGTTCAGTCTTCTTTTCAGAAAATGGTTGAGAATTGTAAAAATGATGCCTCTGTCTCAGGAACAGAGCTTGCAGAATTACTGTCTGTTTGTCCAGGACAGTATCATCCTGATCAGGGGCCACAGCTTGGACTGCAAGTAGCAGAATTGGAGGGTCTGCCTTATCAGATCTTAAGAGAGTTTTAAAAAAGCAGTTACAGACAATGGGTGTGGCACCCAACCAGAATCCAAAGCATGCCTTTCCCATCACTCTGACTCCTCCAGCAGTCTCTCTCACTCCTCCCCAGCCAGAGCCGGTAGCTCTGGGATCAATTTAATAACTCAAGAGGAAATTGAGTTTAAATTTCCCTTGGAAGTTAAGATAGTTCCATCTCAATTTAAAGGTCCTCTTCCTTCAGGCTTAATTTTGCCTTGTTCTTCTGCACACAAAAAGGGCTGTTTTGTTGTGCCTGGGGTAATAGATTCAGATTACAATGGTATCCTCATGATTCAGATTTGGGTGAATCTTCCTCAAGTTCTTCCTTGTAATTCCTCTGTTGCTCAATTGCTTCTTCTTCCATATGAAATTCCATCTCCTGGTATAAGTAATCGTGGGGATGAAGGATTTGGATCAACTTCTTTATCTGTAGGCTTACTTTATCAGCTGAACTCCTCTCGTCCTTTGTTAACACTCTTCCTAAATAAACAACCATTTCAAGGGTTATTGGATACTGGAGCCGATGTTACTGTCATCTTCTCTTTACAGTGGCCAGTACGGTGGCCAAAAATGACAGTTTCTTCATTGTGGAGAATAGGAGGTTCTACAGCTGCTTGGCAGAATGTTCAAGAAATTAATGTTACAACATCTGCTGGTAAGTCCTTTTTCCCACAACCATACATTCCAGATATTCACACTAATATTTGGGGCCGTGATATCCTTTCTCTTCTTAATGCCCATTTGATTTTCTTCCTCTTAAATGGCTCTGTTCTATGCCGGTTTGGGTGGAACAATGGCCATTATCAAAGGAAAAACTCGCTGCTTTACAACAATTGGTTCAAGAACAATTGGCTGCTGGTCATATAGAACCTTCTACTAGTCCTTGAAATACTCCTGTTTTTGTTATAAAAAAGAAAAATGGGAAATGGCCTTTACAATGTGGTCTACCAAATCCTAACTTAATTACTAATTTTTATAAATTATTGGTAGTTGATCTTAAAGACTGCTTTTTTACTATACCTTAGCAGCAAAGAAAAATTTGCATTTACTGTCCTAGTTTTTAATAATTGCATGCCCACAATACGATATCATTGGTTAGTGTTGCCTCAGGGAATGCTTAATTCCCCTACACTTTGTCAATATTTCGTGGATAATGCCCTTCAACCCTTTCGGAATAAATTTCCTTCCTATTTAGTCTATCATATGGATGATATATTGATAGCAGCCCCAGATTTTGATGAATCTACATTGTTAAAAGAGTTAATGGATATTGTAGTACAACAGGGATTGTATATAGCCTCAGACAAAATTCAAAAAGTAGAACCTTATACCTACTTAGGACATCGAATGTTGCACAAGTTTTCCATTCCAATTCTTCCTGAATTACAAGTACAGAAGTCATATACATTAGTACAATGGCAAAAATTAATTGGCATTATTAATTGGGCATGCCCATTCTTCTACATTACAACTGGTGATATGTTGCCCTTATTTCAGTCTTTGAATGGAGCACAATCACCAGGAGATCTAGTTGTATTAACTGATCCTCAAAGAATATGCCTTCAAGAAATATTGAATAAGTTTAAGCATTGATATGTGGACAGGATCTCATTAGCATAGCTTTCACTCGTACAAAATTTGAACATGAGCATTTGATGATGATTTCAGAATCATATCAGATACCCTTTTCTCAATATGTGGGAAACTTGTTGTATTCTTTACCCAAGGATCCTAGAATAGTGGTTACTACTACTTTAAATCCGGTCTTTTCTTCTATTTTTGTGCGAAATCCTATTTCTAAAGCTCTAACAGTCTTTACTGATGGATCACCTACAAGGAGTGTGGTTGTCTGGCAGATTCAACAACAATGATATTCTAAATTTACTGCCATGCAGACTTCACCTCAACGTGCTGAGCTGGCTGCTGTGATTTTGGCTTTACAATTGTTCAATGACCAAACTATTAATTTGATCGCTGATACTCAATATGAGTGTTTAGCTATGCAATCTCTTCCTTTTTCTTATTGTGCTCTCTTTTTAGATAAGAATTTGTTATCCTTGTTTTTATCTTGTATTCTTTGTATGTAGAACACATTCAAAGTCATACTCCCTTTACTAATGCCTTGACTGAAGGAAATCGAAAAGCAGATGAATCCTGAAAGGATGTTGCCTCTTTGTTTGTTGATCCTGTTGATAGTCATTCTTATTTTCATCAAAATGCAAAATCACTTGCAAAGCAATTTAAAATTTCACTATCTCAGGCCCGAGATATTGTCCATGCTGGTCCAGCTTGTCAGCAACTGGCAGTTCCCTTTCCAGTGGGTGACAACCCATGAGGAACCCAAGCTAATCAAATTTGGCAAATGGATGTAACTCAATTTTTAACCTTTAAACCATACTGTTATCTTCACATGACTATTGACACTTATTCACATTTCCTTTGGGTGACTGTTTCAAAACAGTACTTTCAGTACTTTCAGTACAAAACAGTACTTTCAGAATGTACTTCAGATGTTATTTCTCATTGCCTATCCTCTTTTGCTGTATTGGGTCGGCCTTCTCAGTTGAAAACTGACAATGGCCCTGCTTATATCAGGAAAGAATTTCAAACCTTTTGTCAGAAATGAAATATTCCTTTAGTGCACAGAATTCCTTACAACTCTCAGGGTCAAGCTATAGTTGAGCAAGCTCATTGTACTTTTAAGGCATTGCTTCAGAAACAATTCCAAACTGAGTCTGGCCCTTACCATCTGCAAAAGATTCAAAATCTCATTACTGTAGCATTATATACTTGGAATTATTTAACCTTTTTATATTCTCTTGCAGACTCACCTATTAATTTGCATTTTTGAATGACTGAATCTTTAGCAAGGCCTTTGGTAAAGTATCGCCAAGCTCCAGATTCAACCTGGAAAGGCCCTACACCACTGATCACCTGGGGTCGCAGTTACACTGCCATGGAAGATCCTTCTACTGGACAAGCAGTGTGGGTTCCAGTGCATGGCATGGCATCAGAGCCTTCAAAACCCAGTTCCGGATTTCAATCTTCATCTGAACACAGAAGTCCGTCTTCCAAGGTCAAAGCACCCGCAACTCACCACTTGGGACCAGGTTAAATCTACTGCATATCAAGCTCAACAACAACTGCAACAGGCGTCATTACCTCAGACTCCTGAAAATCTTGTTGCTGCTGTTTTTGCTATTATTACTGCTAATTCTGTTACAATTTTACTTTTTATTTTCTTGTTTCTGGTGAATGGTGTTTCTGCTCAAAATGACACTTCTGTGGTTCGTCTTAACCTAATTTGTGGGTTCATCATGCCCAATACATGTTTATGACCCATGGCACAAATATTACTTTATACTATGAGCCCCCAATGGTATTTGGTCAAATTTCTTTTACCCCTAAATTGATCGTGTCTTCATTTATTGTCTCATAACTACAATCTATTTCACACTCCTGGCTATTTTCTAAACCCCCTATGCAATTGAATTCTGTCCGTTGGTGTTATTTGAAAGTTAATCAATTTACAAGGGGTCTGTGTTTCTGTTGTCACGCTAAACATACTTGGCTTCATAATTGGTCTGATTATGATACTGCTCAGCACATATTAAAAAAGCTAGGGAATTATAGTTATTGTTCTGACTACTATTGGTTTTCAGGTACCTTTAATTCTTCTTTGCATGGCATTAATATAGCTCCTGATATGTATCCTGACAATTTTCCTATTTTTAATGCCTCTGTTCAATCTAATACAGGATCGATATGTGCTGGTTGGCAGCTTAAGGATACTAATATGTGGTTCTTTTTTGATAAATATGCCACTAATGTTCATCCTCAGAATTATCAATGTGTAGCAATAGCTTATTTTACTCTACCTGTTCAAATAGGTATGCTTCCATCAACTCGACAGCGGCGTTCCTCTCTGGGGCCTACATGTAATGATGAAGTCATTATTGATACACAATTGTCTTCCAGTTCTACATTTGGCATTGGCAGGGGCCATTTCAGGAGTCCTTACTCTAGGCTCTTATCCTGGCATAATTGCTCAAGAAAACAGATGATCTATTCTTGGTCTCACCTGCAGACTTGAAAAATCCATCAATGCTACTGCTGCTATTATTCGTGATTTGCAGCATAAAATAGAAGACTTAAATCAAGATATCTTACAGCAGCATTTTGCCATAGACTATCTTTTAGCCCATCAGGGAGGGTTCTGTATATTAGTTGGATGCCGTCGATGCGCTGTGCATTTTCATTCTTTGAATAAAACTATTGAGGATAAGTTTGCCAATTTACAATCATACATTCAAAATAATATCCCTGCTCATTACTCACCTTTTGAGTGGCTAACCAATTGGCTCCCTGATTGGTCTTGGCTCAGTCAGTTTTTGTTTTATGTTATAATTATTATTATTGTACCAATTGCAACCTGTTATTTTATTCAATGTATTCCAAATTTATTCATATTGTTTCGTTCTGCTTTCCCCTCTCTTAATCCTCTACACTTGTGATACATTCATAAATCTTTGAATCCTCCATTTAAAATAAAAAATGGGGATATGTAAAGTTGTAATTGCATGAATGTTCTTATCTCAGATGGCAAACCTCAGATAAAGAATGTTTATAAGCAATTACAACTCAGGCAGACAAAGTCACTAATCTAAAGGAGGATTAGAGAGAGGAAGTAAACATATGTTAGACTTTAGCTAGAGATAATTAATTATGTTAATTACTATTATATTCAACAGTAATGAAAGTTAAGTAGTAACCAAAGTTTACCAATGATGGAGGATAACTAAAAATGTGTGTAAATGTAAGACTATACTCCAATAAAGTTCATCCTGATTCAGTTGATCATGATCAAACACCTCGACTGCGTCATCATTACAACATGGCATAACTGTGAACAGATCATAAGCTTCTGTATAACATCTTTCAGTTTTTGAAAGCATGCTCTCTCCTTCTCCTCTCCAGTTATAACATTATTAGAAAAGGTGCTTCCAGGGACCTGATTTTCAGTTCCTGAAAGTCCACATGCCTCTTCTCCTTCTGGTCTTTCCTGAAGGCTAAAACCAGTTCCTTTGACCTCTTCCTTGAGTTCATTACCCTTCCCTAAAGTTGATCCAGGTTTTCTGAAATGTCTTTGTTAGGGATAACATTGTTTACCCTAACTGGTTTAGGTGAAATAATAACTATGAATCATAGTTAGTGTATGTTAGAGTGTATACAGCTTTAACTGGGAAATAGCAATTAAAGGAGTGGTTAAGAAAACAATATAAAAGTAGCAAGACTACGGCTTGCTCATTCTCTCTGGCTTTGATGATCCCTGATTACTGCTTGGAATCAAGACTGCATTGCTCGAACGGAAGAGACAACAAAGGACTGATTTTTATGTGAACTGACATAGGATATTCTACATGGACTTTGCTAACTGAATACCCCTGAATGGACTGACTACATGGTAAATGAATATTGGACTGTTATTTGACTATGCTATTAACTTATAATGGAATAAAATATATTCTTGATAGCACAAGCGTATCTGTTATTTTTACTGTATGTTAATAAACATACAAGCTTAGCTCACTCATTTATCTGTGTGCCTATCTGACTAACGCTGCACATTCTGTTTAGCTTGTCTACCTAACCCTGGTTGGGGAACCCAGGCTTAACAGTCTTCTCCAAGCATGGTGCCTGCAAGGAGGATTGATACTTGAGTTGGGACCCCCCACAATTAACTGTTCATATCTTGAAATTGTTATGGATGCATGTCCTTTCTTTCCATGAGCATCTCACTGCCACCCCACATTTAGTTTGCAATCATTTATTATTTTGATGTCATTTTCAAAAATATCCCAATTGAGTTTGGTCATTCTTTTTCAGTGCAACATTGAAGTTTTGGTAAAAAGTGTTATAGTCCTAGTAGCTAAAAATCATTTCCTACTGGAGTTTAAGGCCTTGGCACATCGGCCAACGGATGCAAAAAGTATGTAAAAAGGACAAAGCGGATGAGAAAATGTTCCATCCATTGTTATCCGCTCTCAAAAGTACCCCAAATTTGCATACAGAGAACGGACAACAACGGAAAGGAACGGACGTGGGGAGGATGTAGGGCGGATGTAAAGCAGATGCTCCATGGAAGCCGAGTGGATGGAAGCGGATGGCACTTCCGCAGGGCTTCCGGGAGAGCACAGTAAAGCGGATGGGCAGCGGAAGGGGCGGAGGCAGAGCGGAGGCAGAGCGGATGCATAGCGGATGACGTGGATGCAGTGCAGACGCCTAGCAGATGCCTAGCGGATGCCTAGTAGATGCAAAGCATTCACTGCGCATGCGGGGAGGATGCATTGCATCAGCCCGGCGCATATAAAAGGAGGCAGCTCGCAAGCAGGTCACCATTCAGAGGAAAGACCTGCAGCCAGAAACATCTCCAGCAACCATGGGGAAGAAGAGAAAGCCTGTGCCATCTACTGCCAGCCCTGGCAAGAAGGACAGGGCCACCATCGCACCCCCTGGCCCTGACTCTGCTTCTGCTGGGGCTTCCTCTGCTGGTGTTGCTCCTGGTGCTGGTGCTGGTGCTTCTGCTGATGCTTACTCTGCTGGTGCTGCTCCTGGTCCTGTTGGTGCTGCTGGTGCTGCTGGTGCTCCTGGTCCTGCTGGTGCTCCTGGTCCTGCTGGTGCTCCTTGTCCTGCTGGTGCTTCTGGTGCTGCTGGTGCTGCTGGTGTTGCTGGTGCTGCTGGTGCTGCTGGTCCTTCTGGTCCTCCTTTTGCTGTTACTATTGTTGTTGCTCCTGCTGGTGGTGGTGGTGTGGTGGACCAGCCTCTAGAACCTCTAAGCCCCTCTGATGAGGGCCCAGAAGGCACTGCCAGAGGGAGGAAGAGGAATACGCGAGACAGGGAGAGGAGGAAGTACTCCATCGAAGAGGAACATGGGGATGAGGTGCTGGAATGGCTGAGGGAGAATGAGTACCTATTGCGGAAGGGACACAAGCTCTATCGAGACACCAAAAGAAAGCAGGTGGCTTGGAGAGAGCCTGGGCTACACTTCGGAGGTCCTCCTCAGTTTGTGGAAGCACACGCACACCTGGTATGGGAAGCTGCACTTGAAGAAGTCTGGCCACAGCACGGTCAAGCTCACAGACTGGGAGACCTACGTGATGGCCAAGTGCAGCTTCTTGGAGGGTGAGATCCGCCACCGAGGAGCAGCCCCTCTGACAACACTCTCCCTCAGACAGGCCACAGAGACCCAGTCCTCTTCTGGCCAAGAGTCAGTTCCTGTGTCCAGGCAGGTATCTGTGGAGCGCCCCACGACGGAGACCCCCCGTCAGCTGCACTCACCGTGGCAGAGCGCGAGGACCCCCTGACACAGTGGGAGGAAGGAAACGGAGCTGCCACCAGAAGCCAACCCACACCCACACCCAGCTCCACCTCCACAGAATGCATGCAGAGAGGCAGACCGGAGGGACAGAGCCACACTGTCCTGCTGGAGATCAGGGACACAATCAAAAGCAGCGTAGATCTCCTCTCTCGGCTGGTACACACCAACATACCATCCTCAAACCGCAAGCCCTTCCTCACCTACGTCAAGCAGAACCTCATGGACATGTCCTGATCACAGTAACAGATGATCAAGGAGAGGATCACCGGTCTTCTGCACAACCCTCCAGGCCCAGCTGAACCTGCTCTGACACAGTCCAGGTCTGCTCCTCCACCCCCAGGTGATGTCACAGCGCTTCCAAGGCTTTCCACAGGCCCTCACTTACCAAGGCTATGGCTACCAGGAGTTCAAGCAGCAAAGGCAGCCCTTCCCAGTCCAGGGACAGGTTCATCGTATGCCACAGGTGCCACCGATGCCACCGATGAAACTGACGCCACAGATGCCACCAATGCCACAGATGCCACAGATGCCACAGATGCCACAGATGCCACAGATGCCACCAATGCCACCAATGCCACCAATGCCACCAACGCCACCGATGACACCGATGACACAGATGACACAGATGCCTCACCTCTCTCACCTGCAGACCAGACAGCCCCACTACATTCCTCCTCCCTCCACCCCACAGCCAAGCCCGGCCTCAGAACATCTGTCATCGGTATTGGGGCTGACACCCCATGTCCTGGAGGAAGGGGCTCTTAACATCACGGGACTGAGCCAGCACTCTGAGAGCTTCCTCCACACACAATCCCCTGTTGTCCTCTCAGGGCCAGGCACCCCAATGGCGCCTCAGACCAGCAGTCCAGCAGCAGCCACCTCCACAGCACCTGGACCCTTCACCCCGAGACCATGGGAATGCCTCAGACTGACTGAGAAGAGTGCCAGAGACTGGGTTGCTACCTGTTGACTTTAT
>BLBF01000152.1:981068-1017100 GCA_015471245.1 Laticauda colubrina | reverse complement strand
GATGAACTTTCTGCCACGTACGATCTACATATGCAACACATACGGGCAACAAGCGTTCTACGTCCGTTGTCATCCATTACACGTCCTCTGTATCCTCTCGGCATCCTCTGGGCATCTGCACAACTCACATCTGCTCCAGCGGAAAGTGGAAAGAGGGAGGAAGCGAAAGGTACGCGGAACGTCCACACAGCATTAGTAGCACGGACATAGAAAGGATGAAAGCAGATGCAGCTCGGATATAAAGCATTAAAATGGACAAAACATTTGTATATGGGACGTATCTCGGATATTAGGATGTCTGGAGTATGCCTAGAGTATGTGGAAGGACACCTAGTGGAAAACTGATATTTCCCATAAAAGGGGGAAGGAAATCACCTGGATCTCAATATCAGTCTAGCAACCCACAACTATCCTTATCCATCCCACAAGCATGCAAAGGCTTAACCCTTTTTTCAAAGTTTTCCCCAACACTTTATTAAGTAAAAAAAATGAACCAAGTGTGTAAAGCAAAGATAACCTTTATTAATAACAAACTGTATGACTTTATTAAAAAGCAAAATGACCCAAGTAATGTGTCTTTAAGCAAAGATTAGGTGAACAGGTAGCAACTCAGTCTCTGGCACTCTTCTCAGTCACTCTGAGGCGTGCCCATGGTCTCAGATGTAAAGGGGCCAGGGATTGTGGAGGTGGCTGTGGCTGGAGTGCTGGTCTGAGGTGCCATTGGAGTGCCTGGCCCCGAGAGTACAACAGGAGATGGTGTGTGCAGGAAGCTCTCAGAGAGCTGATTCAGTCCCGTGAGGTTGAGAGGCCCTTCATCAAGTACCTGGGATGTGAGGCCCAAGACTGATGACAGATGTTCTGATTGGCTTGGCTGTGGGGTGGAGGAAGGAGGACTGTAGTGGGGCTGCCTGGTCTGCAGCTGGGCGAGGTGAGGTGTCTGTGGCATCCGAGGAACCTGGGCCTGGACTGGGAAGGGCTGCCTCTGCTGTGGGAAGTCCTGGTAGTAGTAGGCTTGGTAGGTGAGGGGCTGTTGAAATCCGTGGAAGGGCTGTGACATCACCTGGGGTGGAGGAGCAGACCTGGAGTGGGTAGCAGCAGGTTCAGCTGGGCCTGGAGGGTGGTGCAGAAGACCAATGATCCTCTCCTTCATCACCTGGTACTGGGCCTCGGGCATGTCTATGAGGGTCTGGCTCATGTACGTGATGAAGGGCTTGCGGTTGGAGGATGGTATGTCAAAGTGGACCAGTTGGGAGAGGAGATCTGTGCTGGCTTTGATTGTGTCCCTGATCTCCAAGAGGACAGTGTGGCTCTGTCTTTCCAGTCTGCCTCTCTGCCTGCTTTCTGTGGAGGTGGAGCTGGGGGTGGGGGTGGGGTGGTCTCTGGTGGCTGCTTCTTCTTGCTCCATCTGTGACAGGGGATCCTCCACGTCCTCCAGCACGGGGAGTGCAGCTGTCGGGGGGGGGGTTCTCTGTCGTGAGGCCCTCCAAAGACACCTGCCTGGACATGGTGGCTCTCTGTGGGCTGTCTGAGGGAGAGGGTTGACAGAGGGGCGGTAGATGGTGGTAGATCTCACCCTCCAGGAAGCTGCACCTGGCCATGACATAGGTCTCCCAGTCAGTGAGCTTGACAGCAGCCTGCCCGGATTTCTTCAGGTGCAGCTTGCCATACCTGGTGTGCATATGCTTCCACCATCCAAGGAGTACATCTGAAGTGTAGCCCAGGCTCTCCGCTTTCTCTCTCCAAGCTGCTTGCTTTCTTTTGGTGTCGCAATAGAGCCTGTGGCCCTTCCTCCACAGGTACTCATTCTCCCTCAGCCATTCCAGCACCTCCTCTGCATGGTCTTCGGAAATGGAGTACTGTTTCCCCTCTCCCTTCTCCTTGCCTTGCCTCTTCCTTCCTCTGGCAGGGGCTTCAGGGCCTTCAGCAGTAGGGCTTTGAGGGCCTTGGGGCTGGTCCATCACAGCAGCAGCAGGAAAAGCACCAGCAGCACCAGCAACACCAGCAGCACCAGCAGAACCAGCAGCAGGAGAAGCACCACCAGCAGCAACACCAGTAGCACCAGTAGCAGCAGCAGAAGCACCAGCAGCTTCAGAGTCAGCGCCAGGGGGTGGGATGGTGGTTCTGTCCTTCTTGCCAGGGCTGGCAGGAGTAGGCACAGGCTTCCCCTTCTTCCCCATGGTGTTCTCTCAAGATGTCTCTGGCAGCAGGTCTTTCCTCTGAATGGTGACTGCTTGCGAGCTGCATCCTTTTATATCTGCGGAGCTGATGCAATTCATCCTCCCCGCATGCGCAGTGAACACTTTGCATCCGCTATGCATCCGCTATGCATCCTATAGGCGTCTGTGATGCATCCGAGTCATCCGCTATGCATCCACTACGCATCCGCTCCTTCCGCTATGTGTCCGCTTTGCTATTCTCCCCTGGAAGCCCTGCAGATGTGTCATCTTCTTCCATCCGCTACACTTCCTACGAACATCCGCTTTACGTCCCCGCTACATCCTCCCCATGTCCATTCCTTTCCGTTGTTTTCCATTCTGTTTATGCAAATTTGGGGCACTTTTGAGAGCAGATAACAATGGATGGAGCCACCCCTGAAATTTTGCCTGTCCGCTGTGTCCTTTTTGCATACATTTTGCATCCGTCGGTCAGTGTGACCTCGCCTTAAAGAACAAGGGAATATTGGAGAGCTAATGGCGGGGGCAGGTGGGCAAGGCTAGTCAGAGGTGGTATTTGCTGGTTCTCCAAACTAGTAAAAATCTCTGCTATTGGTACACCAGAACCAGTCCAAACCACCTGAATGAACCCTTGCTTCTTATCCTTAAGCCAATATTGATCCAAAACTAGAGTCAAATGAAAGTTTCCCATCACCTTTTTAAAATAAGTATTGGGAAGATCAGCTGGAGATAGTTTTCCACTAAGCTTAAGAATTATAAATAAATCGTTATATGAGCCTTGGTGGTACAGTGGTTAGATTGCAGTTCTCCAGGCTACTTTTGATGCTTGCTGCCTGCCTGCAATTTGGCAGTTCCAATCTCACCAGACTCAAGGATGACTCACCTTCCATCTTTCCAAGGTGGGTAAAAGGAGGACCGAAATTGTTGGGGGCAATATGCTGACTCTGTGAACTGCTTAGAGAAGGCTGTAAAGCACTGTAAAGCAGGATATAAGTCTAAGGGCTGTTGCTATTTGTAACAGGACTAATTTTCAACTGCCAAGTAACCAGGATTCAAAATCATTCAGTCACTAATGTACAATCATTGTTATAGGAAGAGGTTGTTTCATAAATGAAAAGTAGTTCTAAAAATCAAGTCACTCTCTGTTCGTACAAAGATCAGGTATTAAGTAGGAAAGAGTGGTGGTAAAAATATATAAATGGGCTGGGCAGAGGCAACTACATCTCATTCATGAACAGGTTTAAACTACAGTTGGTATTCAAGCAATAACTCATGACAGGACCAGGAAAGAATCTGCCCTTTTAAAGATATCTTTTTCCTGCCCCATTTCTGGATTCGAGATTTTCTACAAAATAAGTCAAAAGAGAGGAACAATGGAAATCAAAACAGTCCAAGGAATTAGACAGGTCCTATGATATAGGCAATAAGTGAACTAAGAAGAAAAGAATGAGAATGTTAGAAGAGCAAAGTGTAACATCATCCCACTGAATGACTTACATGTCAAATTGTCCATAAGGAGCCCTGTTGAAAGGCATCGTTGTTGTATGCACTATTTTTGTTCCAGTGGTGATTATACTAATGAGATGGTCTCCTGGCCCGTAATAGCTCCATGGTTTTTCACTACTCGGGGGCTTCAAACTCAATGGGCACTGCATTCCAAG
The DNA here is from genome assembly GCA_015471245.1 of Laticauda colubrina. NCBI lineage: Eukaryota > Metazoa > Chordata > Lepidosauria > Squamata > Elapidae > Laticauda > Laticauda colubrina. The sequence continues at coordinate 1,013,265 of BLBF01000152.1, read as the reverse complement.
TCTCACAGAAGCTGGCTGGGATAGAAGGAACAGAAAAAGAAGCAGAAGATCCATAATTTATAAGTCTGAATCAATCCCTTTCCTGTTTCTTAGGAAGAACAAGAAGAAGAGTTAGAGGAATTCAGAGCACCTTCCCAATTTGGAAATTCTACAAGCTTTCATGAATCAGACAGAGACAAACCAAGCTTCACTTGGAAAAGATAGAAAGTACAATCAATAGCACAGTCCCTACCTGTCCCCAAACTTGTGCCACAATATGTGTGACTGAGGCATTTATCCTTTTCTGATGCAAGATGTTGATTCTGTCTGATGTTTACCTCAAAGACAATCACTGGAGAAGTAGCAGATGAGATCGAAGAGGCCAGAATTTTGAAAATTACACAGAGAAGCAATTTCTCCTCGTGGGAGCCCAAACTTCTTCAGAGCTCCATTTCCAGAGGAGTAGCTGGAAAAAAGAAAAGCATAGCTCCATCCCTGGGGACACTTTTCTGTAGTGGTTGTGGGCCTTCTTGTCGGGTCTTATCCAGAAAGTAACACTGGATAAAGATAGTTCAATACCCAGGTGACTTTTGTTGTTTTTCAATGTAGTAACTTGTGTCAGGAGACCATCAGGGAAGTTTATCCACCCAGAGCTATGGAGTTTGGTGTTATTCCAGGTTGGTGGCATTCCAGGGGTGGGATTCAAATTTCTTAACAACTGGTTCTGTGGCGTGGCCTAATTTGTGGGTGTGGCTAGGTGGTCATATGAATGGAGAGGCCTGGCTGGTGGTCACGTGACTGGCAAATCAAATTTAAGTGGTCCTCGCTTAGCGGCCAGTTGCTTAGCAAGTGTTTTTTGCCACTTTCCAAAGCCTGAGGAATCCTGGGGAGGGCAGGGCAGGTGGACATGTGACTAGCAAATCAAATTTAAGTGGTCCTCTCTTAATGGACAGGTCCTCACTAAGTGGTCTGTTGCTAAGCAAGTGTTTGTTGCTAGTTTCCAAGGCCCAGGGAGCCCTGGAGAGGGCAGGGCGAGGCCCGGGCAGGTGGCCAAATGACTAGCAAAGTAAATTTCAGTGGTCCTCACTTAATTATCAAGTCCTTCCTTGATGGCCAGTTGCTTAGGAAGTATTTTTTCCCAGTTTCCAAGGCCTGGGGAGGGCAGGGTGAGGCCTGAGGAATTATGAGGAGCTATAGGGAAGGCAAGATGAGGCTCTGGTAGCTACGAGGAGCTACGGGGAGGGAAAGACGAAGCCCTGGCAGCTGGCCATGTGACTGGCTGGGCATGGCTTGTATGTAAATATTATAAATATTTATATAAATACCACTGTGTCCTTTATGCATACATTTTGCGTCCATCAGCCAATGGGACCGGGCCTTTAGCAAGTGTTTTTTGCCAATTTCCAATGCCTGAGGAGGGCAGAGTGAGGCCCAAGCAGCTATGAGGAGCTTTTGGATCTATAGGGAGGGCAAGGTGAGGCATGGGCAGCTACAAGGAGCTATGGGGAGGGAAAGGTGAGGCCTGGACAGGTGGTCATGTCACTGGCTGGGAATGGCTTGTTTGTAAATATTATAAATATTTATATAAATATTGTTTTTTTTATAGAAAAAGAGCAACTTTTACCCACATTCAGGCAAAGCAGGCAGGCAGATTGAGTTGCTCACAGAATCACAGGTTCAGTTAGATATCTGTGTTCCTGCCACCAGCTAGCTGAGTCTGCACTGATTCAGTTCTAAGCAAGGTTCCTCTCTGCTTAAAAGCAGAGCTGGAGATCTAAAGATTAGCTTAAGGAATGCAAGGAATGTTGCACTTAGCAAAGAGTTCCACGAATAGGATACTGACTTCTTTCACAATTCAGCCTTTAAAAGAAAAGCATACTTTTGTTTCTCCAAGTCTTATATGACCGTTTTCATCTAGTAGTTTGAATAAAACACCACCATAAAGTCATATAAGAGGAATTAGAATCCTGTGGCATTCATACGTTGCTAAACTGTTATTCTCAGGATACCAGGACACCAGACTACTGGTGAGGGGCACTGGAAGTAACATGTAGAGTTGTCACAGGTTGATTATCACTACTCTGAAAGATCAAACATATTATTAGTTATAATATAAAATATGAATTCTTCACCACGCTTAGATTTTTGTCTGATGAGTCATATAAACCAGTACTTGTATTTTTTAAGCCCATGTCACACTGGCCAACGGATGCAAAATGGACACAATGGATGAGAAAAATGTTCCATCTGTTGTTATCCGCTCTCAGAAGGGGCAAAAATTTGCATAACCGGAGCGGATAACACGGACACGGGGAGGACGCAGGGCGGATGCAAAGCAGATGCGGAACGGAAGCCCAGCGGATGGAAGTGGATGAGAGCGGATGGTGCATCCGCTAGGCTTCTGGAGGGCCTCAGCAAAGCGGATGCGGAACGGATGAAGCGGATGCAGAACAGACGGCGAACGGATGAAGCGGATGCAAAGCGGAAGCCTAGCGGATAAAGCAGATGCACAGCGGAAGCCTAGCGGATGCAAAGTGGAAGCGGAACGGATGTCACACATTAATTGCGCATGTGGGGGGGGGAGTATTACATAAGCCCCCCGGATATAAAGGGAAACAGCTCGCACATGGCCAGCATTCCAAGGAAAGACCTGCTGCTGGACACTTCGAATTCTTTGCTTGCCCTGCCAGCCTGCCTTCCAGCCAGCCTTGCTGCCTGCCTGCCTGCCTTCCTGCCAGGCTTTCTGCAGGGCTTCCTGCCAGGCTTCCTGCCAGGCTTCCTGCCAGCCTTGGAGCCTGCCAGCCTCCCTGCCAGCCAGCAACCCCACAACCATGGGGAGGAAGAGAAAGCCTCAGCAACCTGCCGCCATCCCTGGCAAGAGGGACAGGGCCAACCTCCCACCCCCTGCCACTGACTCTGCTAGTGCTGGGGCTTCTGCTGAAGCTGCTCCAGGTGGTGGTGCTTCTGCTGGTGCTGGGGCTTCTGCTGTTGCTTACTCTGTTGAAGCTGCTCCTGGTCCTGCTCGACCTACTCGACCTGCTCGTGCTCCTGGACTTGCTCGTCCTGCTCGTGCTCCTGGTCCTGCTCGTGCTCCTGGTCCTGCTCGTGCTCTTGGACTTGCTGGCCCTGCTGGTGCTTACTCTACTGCTGCTGATCCTGGTCCTGGTGTTCCTCCTGCTGCTGCTGCTGCTGCTGATGATGATGATGATGATTATGATCCTGCTGGCGAGGATGATGATGCTGATTATGATCCTGCTGGTGAGGATGATGATGATGATCCTGCTGGTGCTGCTGCTGCTGGTGGTGTGGAGGAGCAGCCCCTACTACCTGGGAGCCCCTCTGATGAGGGCCCATCTGGTCCTGCCAAAGGGAGGAAGAGGCATATGCGACAACGGGAGAGGAGGCAATACTCCATTGTGGAGACGCACGAGGATGAGGTGCTAGAGTGGCTGAGAGAGAACGACTATCTGTGGCGGAAGGGACAACGGCTGTACAGGGACACCAAGCGGAAGCAGGCTGCTTGGAGAGAGAGGGCGGAGAGTATGGGTTACACTTCAGAGGTGCTCCTCGGCTGGTGGAAACATATGAACACCTGGTACAGGAAGCTGCACCTCAAGAAATCTGGCCAGGCCACTGTGAAGCTGACAGACAGAGAGACCTACGTCATAGCCAGGTGCAGCTTCCTGGAGGGTGAGATCCGCCACCGAGGAGCACCAGCAGCCCCTCTCACTACCCTGACTCTCAGGCAGCCTGCTGAGAGCCAGTCCTCTTCCGGCCAAGAGTCAGTCCCTATCTCCAGGCAGGTTTCTGTGGAGCGTGCCATGGTGGAGAACCCGTGGACAAGTGTGGTGAGCATGGTGGAGTGTGCAGAGGACTCCCTGGTGTGGTGGGAGAAAGGAGACATCGAGTCCAGCACAGTCCTAGCCACATCCACCACCCCCAGCTCCGCCTCCATAGAAAGGCTGAGAGCCGGAGAGCAGGAGGGGCAGAGCCACACTGTCCTGCTGGAGATCAGGGACACCATCCGCACCAGCATAGATCTCCTCTCTCAGCTGGTCCACACCGACTCCGACTCCTCCAATCGCAAGCCCTTCCTCACCTATGTCAACCAGACCCTCAAGGAAATGGTGGATCCACAGTACCAGCTGGTGAAGGACCAGATCACCAAGCTGCTTCACAACCCTCCAGACCCAGAGGAACCTGCTCCCACCCAGTCCAGGCCTGCTCCTCCACCCCAGGTGATGTCCCTCCCGTTCCAAGGCTTCCCACAGGCCCTCACCTACCAGGGCTACAGCTACCAGGAGGTTCAGCAGCACAGGCAGCAGCCCTTCCCAGTCCAGGCACAGAGTCATTGGGCGACACTGTTGCCACCTGTTTCACTGATGCCACCGATGCCATCCACGCCAATGATGCCACCGATGACAGCGATGCCACCCACGCCAATGATGCCACCCACTACAGCGATGCCACCCACGCCAGTCCTCACCCAGGTGCAGAGCAGACAGCCCCACTACATTACTCCTTCCTCCACCACACAGCCAAGCCCGGCCTCAGTACATCTGTCATCAGTACTGGGGCTGACACCCCATGGCATGGAGGAAGGACCTCTCAGCATCGTGGGGCTGAGCCAGCTGTCTGAGATCTTTCTCAACACACCGTCCCCTGTTGTCCTCTCGAGGCCAGGCACGCCAGCACCACCCACCACCACAGCACCTGGACCCTTCACCCCTGAGACCGGGCACACCTCTGAGTGATCAAGAAGAGTGCCAGAGACCGGCTAGCTGGCTACCTGTGGACTTTATTTGGACACTTGACTTGGGTCATTTTTTTTTTTACAGCTTGTTGTTCAATATAGTTTATCTTTGATTCACACACTTGCTTCATTGCTTTTTTTTTAATAAAGTCTTGGTGGAAACTTTTAGAATTGGCTTAAGCAATTTCCAAGCTTGTGGGATGGGTTAAGATAGCAGTGGGGTGGGCAGGGATACCTGTGGAATGAGCAGGGATACCTTTGGGATGGGTAATAGCTGTGGGATACATTAACCTCCAGTGCAAGCATAGTGGGACTGTATGGTCCACCCTCCCAGGTGCCACACCTATGGCCCTTTATTATCAATAATAATGTAATCAATCATCCACACATGTCAACACAAACACAATTCTTTATTAAATGCCCTGTTCATTGTAGGCCAACCAAACATACATGGCCCAATCTCATCCGTGTGATGAGACAGTCTGAAGGAAGCATCCATTAAGCATCTACCATCCTGTCTTGCCACTCCACTGCTCCAGTTGGGGAGTTGCACCAGTGTTTCAGGAGGTTGCGCTGCTTCTTCCCTTCCCATGAGGCTCTGTTGTGGCCTTACACATCCTGAGTGTCGATCAGGTTTTGCCCTTGCCTCCATTCCCCAGGCTCTGTGTCCCCATTGCCTTGTTGACGGTCCACGAGTCTGTTCTGCAAGACTGGGTAGCGGGTGTGCATGAGATTGTGCAGGATGCAGCAAGCTTCCACGATGAGAAGTACCTGGAACCTGTTGGCCAGGATGCCAAAGGCGTTCTCCACCACCCACCTTGCCCTGGACAGCCTGTAGTTGAAGATCCTCTCTTCACGGGTCAGGAGTCTGGAAGTGTATGGCTTCATGAGGTAGGTTCTGAGGGAGAAGGCGTCATCCCCCATGATGAAATAGGGTACATCTTGCTTGTCGTTGGGCAGGGGGTCTGGATCTGGGAAGCCCACGATGAGGTTGCCTTCCAGCCCCTCCTTGAGGTGACTGGCATTGTATACCTGGGCATCTGAAGATGAGCCGTAGCCTGAAGCATCGATGTACATGAACTTGTAGTCAGCATTGACCATGGCAAAGAGGATAATGCTGAAGAAGCCCTTGTAGTTGTGATAAGTGGACCCCAACTTGGCTGGAACTTTGCAGGCCATGTGCTTGCCATCTATGGCTCCAATGGTGTGGGGGAAGTTCCACTTCTGATACCACTGCTCTGCAACTTTCTTCCATCCTTCTTCAGTGGAGGGGCACTGGAGGAGCTCCTCCTTGTATTCTTCGATGATGGCCTGCACCACTTGTCTGACCACAATGCTGATGGTGTTGTGTGGCACCCTCCAGCCGTACTGCATGCTTTTGTAGGTGCTCCCTGAGGCCAGGTGGCACAGAGTGAGTGCCACCTTAAGCCCAGGTTCCAGGCTGGGGCGGAAGTTGGTGTTTTCCTTGGTCAACCTGGGTGTCAGGCGCTGCACAACTTCGTCAAACATGGCTGGAGGCATCCTCATGAAGTTCTGGAACGCCCAAGTGTCTTCGTTCCTGAGCTCCACCATCAGCTTGTTGTACAGTCCGTACTCTGCTCTTCTCCCGATCCATTTTCGGACCCAGACGCTTCTTGGCTGCCTCTTTTTCTTCCCATAGTAGAGTTCACAGAGCTTGTAGATGGCTTCGTCCTGTTGCAGAAGGATGGTGGCTGCCAAAAGGACTGCGGTATGATCCACAGTGGACATGATTGGATGCTGTGGAAGAGGAAGAGTCAGTTGAAGGCTGCAGAGGTGTGCACAGGTGGGCTGCTGGTCTGAAAGTGAGATGCAGACGAGTTGCTCCCCCTTTTTATAGGCAGTGTAGGTATCCCTTTGCATCCTCTAGGCATCCTCTAGACATCTTTAATATCCGAGATAGATCCCCTCTGCGAATGTTTTTTCCGCTTTAAACGCTTTGTTTCCATTCTGCATCCGTTCTGCATCCGTTCTGCATCTGTTCCATGTCCGTTCCGCTTCCTCCCTGCGTCCGGGCAGATGCGAGTTCTGTGGATTCGCAACGGATGCCTAGCAGATATAGCGGATGCATAGCAGATGCGTAACGGATGAGTAGCGGATGTGTAGCGGATGCAGAATGGACGAACTGGATACATTTTCCACGCAAAAGTTTAAGGCAGCCCAAAACTTTTGGAGCGGATGAAACGTCCATAAACGGATGCTGGACAGATAGAGAGAAAGCAAAACGGAGGCAGTGAGTACAGCACGGATACATCGCGTTAACCAACGGATGGCAAGTTTTTTTGTCCGTTTTACATCCTCTTTGCATCCGTTGGTTCAGTGTGACATGGGCTTAATAGTGTGCTAAAATCATTATAGTGTTTTTTAAGTCAGGACACCCTGTAATATCATTCTTATAGGCTAACACTTTCAGAAATAAACTCTTGCATTTTAAATGGAGGTTCTTCTAAATTTATCTTTCATTTATCCTGTCCTTAGTCCCACATCACCAAATGTGACAACACAACCAGAAAAAGGGTCATCAGGTCCCCTCATTTCTGTTTCTGGGGAAATGTGGCAAGAAATCAGATCACAGCTTCCCTCAGCACTCCTACCATCTTAGCTGCAGAACTCACAGCCCATATGTAGCGTAGGCAGAGTTTTGACATAGGCAACACAGAGCAAACTTCAGCTGTAACTTTATTTTAACAATAAAGGGTTGCCGCGACTGCTGCACTAACAAGGCAGTCAGTGAGCAACAGCTGATGTCATTTGACAACTCCCTTTTATACTCAGCTGTAAAACAACATCAGCCAATATGAACATTCCTGAACTTGCAGGATACCCTGAGGTGATTCCCTCCACAACTTAAACAGATGGGCTGAGGTCATGGAGGCTGGCTGGGAACAGACTTGTATCCCTTTTGAATGGGTTTGGGTTTCCTGAGGTGATTTATGTAATTAGCTTTGTGAGAACTTTACTCGAGAGAACTTCATCATAATGAATGGCTGAGCTATTCTGACTGACAGGGTTCCCTTGAGTTTCTTCTGCTGAGAGGCTGACAGCTCAGCGGCTTGAGATTCCTCTATTGCTGTTTTAAGAATCAAATCCCCTTTAGCTAGGAGGCGTCTTTGTAACCACAGGTCTCTAACTCAACAGACTAGTTGGTCTAATAGCATGTCCTTGAGATAATGTCAAAACCCACAGTGTAAGGCAGCTGTTCGTAAAGCTGCCATATACCCACTAATAGTCTCTCCTTCAGCCTGGGTTTGTCCCCTAAAGGTGTGGCACCTGGCAATATGAGAGGATCGGGGAATAATGATTACATAGGATTTCCTGCAATTTCTCCCATGTAATATTTTTTACTGATCATGGTGCCAGCAGTGCGGTAGCAGTGTGAAACACCGTGGCTCCACAAAAGCTTAAAAAATATGATTTTTTCCTGTGGCTAGAGATGTCAGTGTGATTGATAGTGTCTAGGAAGCAGTCAAAACGATTTATGTAAAACTCCCAAGTCTCTGCTGTCGGTCTGAAGGGTGGGAACACAGGGTTTTAAGTCATCTCATCTTTGGAGGCGCCAAGTTCTTCTGAGGGAAATTGAAATACGCGCTCACGAATAGTAACAAGCAGCTCTTACAGTGACATTAAGCTCAGAAATGACTTCAGCTCTTTTTGAAGTGACTTTCACTCAGCAATCTTGTTTCATTGCCTCTAGACATATCCCATCCTCACTGCCAGTGTACTATAGGCAGCGGATTGACAGAGGCAACACAGAGCAAACTTTGACTGTAACTTTATTTTAACCATAAAAGGTTGCCGTGATTGCTGTGACAAGAAGGCAACCAGCTGGTGGGCAACAGCTGATGTTGTTTGACAGGTCCCTTTTATACATGGATGTCAAATGACATCAGCCAATAGCAAAGGCCATGTTCCCGCTGGAAGCATGGACTGGAGTGAGACTTTCGGCTCAGTCTCTCGAAACGCAATACCATAATTTTTATAATAAATTAAAAAAAACCTTAAAAATAAAAAGGATCTTCAGAATCATACATGAATATGGAAAGCAACACAATGAGCATCAAGAAAAAAAATGTCTGTATAGTCTATAACTCTATTTACCCAACAATACAGTCCAGAGCCTGAGACTTTCCTGGCTCTTTGTCAGCTGGGATCAAAAAAGCGATTTTTTGCAATAGATGGAAAGTGAAATTTAACTTCATCATGAGCAATTCAGATTAATTTAAGATTAATAAATGAAGATCTGAGAAAAAATAAAATCAGAAACAATTCCTATTCATAATATTTGGCAGGGTTCAAGGCTAAAACATACAATGTTTTAAAAGTACTCAGTATGGCTAGTCAAGTGAAGAGAAGGACCAGGAGAGACATGATAGCAGTGTTCCAATATTTGAGGGGTTGCCACAGAGAGGAAGGGGTCAAGCTATTTTCTAAAGCATCTGAAGTCCAGACAAAGAGTAATGGATGGAAACTGAGCAAGGATAATTTAGCCTGGTAATTAGAGGTTTTCTGATAGTGAGAACAATCAACCAATGGTACAGGTTGCCTTCAGAAGTTGTGAGAGCTTAATCCCTGTAAGCTTTCAAGAAGAGATTGGACTGCCATTTGTCAGAAATGATGTAGAGTCTCCCAGAAGTGGTATTCGGCAGGTTCTGACCAGTTTTGGAGAACTGGTAGTGGAAATTTTGAGTAGTCCTGAGAACCGTCAAATGCTACCTCTGGAGATTTTACAGTATCCTTGCCCTGCCACACCCACCAAGCCATGCCCATAGAACTGGCAGTAAAAAGAATTGAATCCCACCACTAGGGTCTCCTGCTTGGGAAGGAGTTTGGATGAGATAACTTACAAGGTGCCTTCCAACTCTGTTAATCTGTTAGATTTTGGTTCTAGGGTTTGGATTCTTTCCTTGATGTTAGAAGGCAAGCAACACTAGAGTTAAGTGTCATCAGCCTAGAATGACACCAAGCCCATACCACTGAGAACCCACCCTAGCAATCTATCACCAACTATCCATGATCTGGAGGTCAGAAAGAAGAAATAGAATGACTGAGCTGAATTATCAGATAAGCTGATACTTGCTGTGCCCAGGTTTCTCTCTCCAAGAGGAGAAACAACTTGCTTCTTCATAGCAACTCCCATTTTATAATAATTTTACTTTTCTTGTTGCTCTTCAATGAAGCAGCTCACACTATTGCATCTGACAGATAATCAGAGTTGGAAGGGACCTTGAAGATCATCTAGTCCAACCCCTCAACCACACGGGAGACTACACACAATTTCTGACAAATGGAACTCCAATCTCTTCTTGAAAGTCTCAAATAATGGCGCTTGCACAACTTCTAAGGGCAAAGTGTTCCATTGGTTGATTGTTCTCACAGGTCAGAAAGTTTCCCCTTATTTCCAGGTTAAATCTCTCTGTGTTCAGCTTTCATCCATCATTCCTTGTCTGGCCTTCAGGCACTTTAGAAAATAGATTGACTCTTTCCTTCCTGTTGCAGCTCCTTAAATATTGGAAGACTGCTCATCATGTCACCCTTGGTCCTTCTCTTTACTAGACTAGCCAAGCCCAGTTCCTGTAAACATTCATCATATGTTTTAGCCTCCAGTCTCCTACTCATCCTTTTTGCTTTTCTCTGTCCTTTTTCTCAACATCTTTTTATCGTATGGTGACCAAAATTAGATGCAGTACTCTAGGTGTGATCTGACTCAGGCTATATAGAGTGGTATTAGTACCTCACTTGATCTTGATTGTATTTCTCTGTTAATTAGCTTTTTTGGCTGCTGCTGCAAAGTACTAGCTCATATTTAGCTGGTTGTCCACTTATACTCCAAGATCCCTCTCACAGTTATTGCTATAGTGCCTGGTTTCATCCAGTCTGTGTGTGTACTTTTGGTTTTTCTTGCCTAAATGTAGGACTCTACTTTTGTCTACATTGAATTTCATTTTGTTAGATACAGCCCGGTGTTCTAGTCTTTCAAGATCCATCTGGACCATATTGTTAACATCATCTTTTCACTCTTTTGTGGTTCAGCTCTGCTTTCAAAGAGCAACATTTAATGGCACTCATGCCCTTTCCACTTCTAAAATTTGTTAAATATTTGTTGAAATACAGCATTTCCCTTTTCCTGTTCATGCATCAATTTTCATTGGAAGGCTGGAGAAGATTGCACAGAAAGATGACAGACTCTCCCCCAGGAGGAGATTGAAAGCATCTTGTCCCCAAAGCCATCTCATTAACTGCATGATGTGGACCAGGACATGGGTATTTGACTAGTTCCAAGAAGGTGTCTATGGAGATTCTCAGCCATCCATGTCAGAGTTATCCCAAAGGTACTTTTTCAAGAGGCAACTGGGTTTTCTTGTTTTAATACTTTCTTTCAATAGTTCCAAGAAGACGCCACACCCATTTGTACTGCTCAGGTGACCCAAATGACACAGAAAAATATCCAGGTGGCCTCAATGATTCTCTAAAAGAATGCAAATGACCAGTTGTCTGCAATTATAAATCCTTCCATTCCCCACCATCCAGTCAGAGCTGAATAAGCTTCTTGAGTGGGAAGTTAAATATCTTCAAAGAAAGACAAGAAAGTCCAGTTGTTTCTTTAAAAAGCACCTTTGGGATAACCATGACCTAGATGATTGAGAATTTGCATAGACATTCAGTCAAGACCAAATGGAGATTCTTTTGATAGCTCCAAGAAGGGTTTGAGGAAGGCTGAGAACCTCTTGGATGCTAGAAAGATAGAAAGTGATAATACAGTGAAGGAGGAAGAATAAGCCTCATTGATAAGACCAGGACCTATCTTGATTTCCCAATGACAATCTGTGGACTCTTTGGTTTGGATTCTTTGGACTGTCCAGAAGCAGAATATGGTGATGTACGCATTACCACAACTTCTGATTCAGCATTTAGGGACAATTTTACTTCTCCCTGACATCAATGGGATATTCAATCATCCCATTCTGTAGAAATTCTTTTCTAAAAATCTTATTATGCTCCATGTTAGCTACTTTCTTGTTTAACTTATTTATAATTTCATTGACAGTTACTGAATCCAGATTATACTATTCCTAATGTGATCTTGAGTCCAATATTGCAAAGCACACCAACTGCAGATGAATGATCATACAACTAAACTAATGGAAATTTTAGGGCACCGCCACCATATATTTGGCATCAGCACAAGATTCCCATTGCACAAATATGTATCAAAAATCTGATAGCAGGTATGCTAAAGGTCCATGACAGATATGCCATCTTAAGAATTCAAAAGAGCTGAGTGAACATCAAGGAATTCTAATAGATAAGGATGTGAAACAGAATCTTGCACCAGCCTTTTACTCATTTCAACCAAAATTATTGGGCTGCTTATGTATGGAGGGCAGCTTGGAGCATTTTTTGTATGGCTTGTTGGAAAATGCTGAGGCTTAAAATCCCCCTGTCTCACATTTCTTCATTTCTTCTGTTTGTAAGCTGCTCCTTCATATTCAGGTCTGGCCTCAGAATGATTATGTAGCATTTGGGGATGAAGATGCAGCCCAGAAGCCCAGCATTGGAGGCTAGGATAGAGAAGATCTGCACAGCCACCATGTATTTCCCTTTGGTGCTCAGGTAAGTGGGCACAAAAGTCACCCAGACACTGCAGAAGACCAGCATACTGAAGGTTATAAGCTTCGCTTCATTAAAAACCCCAGGCAGGTTTCTGGCCAGGAAAGCCATGATGAAACAGATGGTGGCCAGGGAGCCCAGGTAGCCGAGGGTGATGTAGAACATGACAATGGAGCCTTCATTGCATTGCAAGATGGCCACTCCAGGTTGAGAGTGAAAGTCAAATTCAGGGAATGGGGGAGAAGCTCCAAGCCAGATGGAGCAGAGGATAATTTGGACAGCAGAAGAAGAAAGGATGATGGAATTGGCTAAGCTCTTTCCTAACCATCTCTTCACTTGGTTTCCTGGTTTTGTGGCCAGGAATGCCATCACCACTGTGATTGTCTTAGCCAAGAGAGAAGAAATGGCAACTGAGAAAGTGATCCTAAAAACCATCTGTCGCAAAAGGCAGGTGACTTTCCTTGGTTGACCAATGAAGAGAAAAGGAGACAAGAAGCAAAGCAAGAGAGAGACCAGGAGGATAAAAGAGAGGTCACGATTGTTAGCTTTGACAATGGGACTTTCAAGGTATTGAAAGAATATAACGAAGACAAAACCTGAAGTTAGGAAGAAGAATAGAGCAAAGGAGACCAAGATGATGCCCAGATATTCTTCATGCAATAGGAATGATACAGCTTTGGGGATACATTGAACTCGGTCTTCATTTGGATACTTATCATCTGGACATTTCATGCATTGTTCCATATCTGAGAAAACAACAAAGCAATATTTCTTTTATCTTCTGTCCTTTTACATTTCAAGAAATACTTTTTTGCCACAACAGTTGATACCACAAGCATTTTCAAAGAAGCATTTGTTAAGAGTTGTACAACAAAAATTCTGAAGAATATAATTTTCTGTCTCTATGTCTCTTTGGCATCTCTCTCTCTCACATACACACATATCTATCTATCTATCTATCTATCTATCTATCTATCTATCTATCTACCGTCATCTATCATCATCCATCCATCTGTCTATATATCTTTCATCCATACTTTAGCTATCTATATCATCATTATCTATCTGTCTGTCTGTCTGTCTATCATCTATTTTTGATCTATTAATCTATCTATCTATCATCATCTATCAATCATCATGTATCATCATCCATCCATCATTCCCCTACCTACCTACCAACCTATCTATCTATCGACCTATCATCTGTCAAACATCTATCTATCATTATAATCTTCCTATCGATTATCCATCTATCCATCTATCCATCTATCCATCCATCCATCTATCATCACAATCTATCGATCTATCGATCTATCTACCTACCTACCTACCTATCTATCTATCTACAATATCTATCATCATTATCCATCTATCTATATCCATCCATTAGCTATCTATATAATCATTATCTATCATATCTATCATCTATCTATCTATCTATCTATCTATCTATCTATCTATCTATACCTTTATCGATCTATCTATCTATCTATCTATCTATCTATCTATCTATCTATCTATATGTCTGTCTGTCTTCTATCGGCTATTATCTGTCTATTATCTATCTATCACCATCTATAAATCATCATCAATCATCACCTATCTATTTATCTATGTCATTATCATCTATCTATCATCATCCATCAATCCATCTATCATCATCCATCCATCTATCGTCTGTCTTCCTACTTTCCTACCTAAGCCAGCCAGCTATCTATCTATCTATCTATCTATCTATCTATCTATCTATCTATCTATCTATCGATCTATCGATCTATCGATCTATCGATCTATCGATCTATCGATCTATCCATCCATCATCTGACATCTATCAGCTATATCTATATTGCTAAGTTATATAAAATTGGCAGAGATTTTAGGAAATGAATAATTTCCTCTGTAACATGCAGATACTTGATAGGAAGCTACATTATTAGAAGTGAGAAAATGAAATAGTTAACTTTTCTAGGCAAATATCCTGGGTTGTGCCTGATGACATTTGTTCATATACTGGATTCCAAGGATGTTTTATCTTATAAAACCTAGTTAATTCAAAAAGAAAACTAGCCCTGTAAGTAACCAGAAATGGCCACTGGTAGCAATGGTAAAATGTGTCAAATGAGGAGCAGTCATAACTGTCCAAGTCATTGTGGAGCAGCAATACCTTCCCAGTGACCCTCAAGGGGAAGCCCATAGAGAATTCATCAAAATTAGCCTTATATTTGGTGGACATAATGCCTTGAGTTTCAAAGAATATTCCTAGAGAAATAAATGTGGAAGATCACATTCAGAAATAAAAAGCAGAAGAGATATTGGCTCTGGATCTAATAAAATTTGCTCAATATTTTACACTTCTGTCTCTATCCAGATTCTCCTTTCAAATTTTATTTTACTATTCTTTCCTTTAGATCATAAATTGTGCAATATGAAAATTAGCAAGAAAGCAGCTGAGCTTCAAACTATTTTTTAATTTGCAGTTCATATAAACACTCTGGATAAATCCATTTCTACAAGCCCTTCCATTGTCTTCAGCCTGAGCACCTTCTTGAATAGAGATGGTCCCCTTTGGACAAGGAATGCAGTCATAACAGCACACTAACTCTGTTTCTCGAGCTTGCTTGACAAATCCAGGTTGACATTTTTCGACACATTTGGACTGAGGAAGAGACTAAGCAGAAAAACAGGGAATTAAAAAAAACATTAGCACTAACCAGCCTGACATGCTGACATGTTCTTAAAATAAGATTTAAAGTGATAGCTCAGTTTCTAGAACTGTAGTGGAATGAAAAGGTGTGAGGTCATTAGAACATGGCCCTCAAAAAGAGTGATCCAGGCATCATTTGCTGCAGCAACTGGGCGATGGATACAAGTTGTCAGAAGGAGATATTTATAAGGCTGAACTATGTATCCAAGACAAGGTCCTTTCTGCTGAATAACTTCAATACGATAACCATGGAAGAATAAATTTGTTCCACGCTAGTTGAACAATAACATATCTGAATTACTAATTTGTTTAATTAGTTTCAAACTAATGCAAAGTTTGTTATGAGTTACATTTGGAGACTTCATTTCTCCCCAAAATAAAGACTTGAGGAGGCTAACAATCAAGATGAACATTTGCATTCAATGGTTTTTAGATAAAGTGCTCTCTTGTAGAAGCCAAAGGACAGTTTTTTCCCAAACGCCATCACTCTGATGAACAAATGATTCCCTCAACACTTTCCAACTATTTACAAAGTCTGAACTATTATTACTATTAATCTTCCCATCACTCCTCATCACCCATCCCCTCCCACTTGTGACTATATGATTGTAACTTTGTTGCTTGTATCCTTATGATTCATCCTGTTTCCGAGTATGATTTGATTGCTTATTGTACATTGTAACTATCATTAAGTGTTGTACCTTATGATTCTTGACTCTTGATGAATGTATCTTTTCTTTTATGTATACTGAGAGCATTTGCACCAAGACAAATTCCTTGTTTGTCCAATCACACTTGGCCAATAAAGAATTCTATTCTATTCTATTCTATTCTATTCTATTCTATTCTATTCTATTCTATTCTATTCTATTCTATTCTATTCTATTTTGTTCTGTTCTGTTCTGTTCTATTCTCTGCGTCAAAGTCATGTTTCAATGCTTCCATTTTCTGGTCGAGGGCATCATAGAACATCTTTATAATTCCATGGGAACTCAAAGCTTTGGACCTTCTTCCAAGGATCAGAAGGGTTATTGCTCTTTCTCACTGGGTAAAAAAGAGGCAGGGATAACTCTGGCCAGGTCTGAGTTGCTTCAATATATCTTTTCTGCCAATTCATGGGACACTCATCCAAACAAGGACAAGATGAATCCTGATTATAAAGCTTATTTCCCACTGGAACCAAAAGGGCCTTCATCCAGTTTAAATTCAATTTCATGAACAAGGCAGTGATCAACAAAATTGCCTTCTTCTTTCACAATTAGAGGACAACCCGAGGCTATCATTCCTAGCACTTGAAGGTCTTTTACCATTTTTCTTGTGGCTTCTCCATTTCAACAATAAGCCTTGGTGCATAGACTTAGCCTAATGAATGGCTCACAATCCTTTGGAAAAGAGAGAAAAGACATGAATGTTTCTCTCACCTTGTTGTGCAACTTTAGCCATGACAAAAGATCTTGGTTGATAATAATTCTCTTTCTTTCAAAAGTCACCATTTTCTTTTTGATGACAGACTTCTTCGGGAAATACATCCAGCTCACAATCTTCAGGTTAGCTCCTAAATTTCCATTTTGCTCCAAGTACAGTTCGTATATAGAAAGATTGAGAAACTCATTCATCTCCTGAAAGGGATGAAACTAGAATGGGAACATCCAGAAATTTTAAAAGCAGTAAACATGGCAACTTATCCCTTTTTGTTCTTTCTTCAACTACAGTGGTCTAATTTGTAAATAGTCCTGTTTGAGAGAACAGGTTATACAACTAAAAATGAAAAAGTTCAGCAAAATTTGTCAATAATACTGACAATTCATGTATTACAAAAATTATATGTGAAAAAAATATATGCATTTTCCTGTTATCCCTAAGAAATTATAGTACTAAAGAGACTCCATCTTTGTTCTTAATAAAAGTTATCTGAACACTTGTATAAGTATGTCATGTTTTTGCAACTTGTTATTCTGCAAAGTTAAAAATATTATGTTCTTGGATGAAGTGGGGGTTTTAATTTGGCTTGAGATTTCATGTCAGAAATACTAGGTCATCCTGACATTGTTTTTGTGATGGAAGTCCCTAGAAATCCTATTTGTGAGAAACAGGAAAGATTTTGTAACCTTTTCTTTGTGATGTACTATAAATGTTTGGAACCACCTTAAAGGCAATGTCTCCTTTCTCCTACTTGTTTGGGAGCTGGGGTCCTATTGGCAAATAACTTCAACAAAGCTTATGTTAACTAAAAAGATACTCCTTTGGTTTTTTTAGTTGCCAGAAAAATGGAGTGGTGGAAAACAAGGCATTCTTGAAATGCTTAGATAATCACCCTGGCAGCCCAAAGTTGTTGGAGCATAAGAAGGTTATTGGAGAGCATGATGGATTACTCTTGCAGATGGATGTGTCCCATTGAAGAAGTCACATCCAGGGGGTTGAGAAAAGACCAGAGTCAAGGGAGAAATGTATGATGTAATTTAGTATCGGTTGTAGCCAGGCATGCACCAAAATGGCAACTTCTAATAAACTAATTTACTTTTCTCTGAGATGCGACTAGAGACTTTTGATTTGAATGAGGATGAATTTGTTAGGGGCATGATAGCTTTCTTACTCATCCTTTCTTACTCAACCAGACTTGACTGGTTGTCAAGTTTGCTGTTTTCATACTCTCATCTCAAAGGAAAAATGATAATTTACAAAATTTCTCAATTATAGGAACCATTCCAGAGCAGATCACAGATAAATTACACAAATGAAGAGAATATTTATGAACTCATTGAAAACAACAGGTGATAACCAGAAAGGATGGATTTATCAAAGAAGAAAGTTCCAGGCTAATATTTTCCCAGAAGACTAGACTGAAACATATCCAGACCAGCCAATTCTACATTATCGTAAGGTTTCTGTCAGATTAATTTTATTTTCATATATGTTTTACACAGCTTCCCTTAAAAAATAAAAACCCTTCTTAATCACTAAAATCTGACCCAAAGGTGCTTTTTTCAAGAGGCAACTGAAGTTTCTGGTTTTTCTTTGAAAACATTTCACTTCTCATCCAAGAAACTTCTCCAGCTCTGACTGGATAGTGGGGAATAGAAAGATTTATACTCCTTGCAGACAGCTGGTCAAAGCCTGGTAAAATGGAATTGTGTGTTAAGTGTTTTTCCAGGGAGAATGGTCTCTCATGGTATTCTGACCCACTCCCTTTTCTGACAAATCGAACACAATTTAAAAGAAACAGAAACCTTGTCATGCTTTCTCAAAATAATTAGCTATGATAAGCACAAGCTTTGTCAAACTATGTAAGATTTGCCAACATATAACAGACAAGAAATAATTAGCAATACAAAAGTGTTTAAATACAAACTCAAGGTACTGGAATGTCCACGAGGCTGCAGTTTCAAAACATCTTTGCCTTCTGCAAAGAACGTTTGTTACACTTAAGGAGGATCATTATTTTAAACTCAAACAACAGATTGCGACAGATTTGACAAAATGGGAAATATTACAATTATCATTAATTGGGAGAATATATACAATTAAGATAAATGTAGTGCCTAGAATTTTATACTTATTCCAGACAATTCCAATTAGGTTTGAAAAAGAGTACTTTGAAGACTTAAACAAAATAGTGTTGAAATATATTTGGCAGGGAATAAAAGAAGAATAAAACTGTTACAAGATGCAAGAATATGAGGAGGATTTGCTTTGCCCAATTGGGAGTTATTTTACCAACCAACAAATTTGATGTGGGTAAAGGAATGGATAATGTTTAGGAAGAATAAATTGTTGACTTTAGAAGTACATGACTTGCTGTTGGGATGGCATGCCTTCCTCTGGAAAAGGGAACCAAAACACAGGGGTATTTTAGAAGACATTACATTCAAGAGGCATTCTTACGAAACTGGGAAAAGATTAAAAAGCAATATTTTTTTTAAAATTCCACTTTGGTTATCTACTATTGAAGCTTTTTCTTATCCAATAACATATAGAAAGGAATGAGCAGTTTGATATGGAGAGATATTAAATGAAAAGGGTTAATTTAAATCGATGCAATTATTGGAAGAACAAGTTATAAAGATGAATTGGTTCTCATATGTACAAATACAATCTAGATTTGATAAAGATTTTAAAACAGAAGGTTTTTATGATAAATTGACTGATTTAGATAAAATTTTAACAGGTACTGATGAAAAGGTAATTAAAAAACTTTAGGGACATTTACTAGAGTTTAAATTAGAGGAAGAGCAAGTTAAAGAAACAATAATTGCTTGGGGGAAAATTTTGGATGTGGGATTGATTTAGAGAAATGGCAAAAATTGTGGTCTCAAAATTATGAAATGACAATGTCAACTGCTTATAAAGAAAATTTGTACAAGATGTTTTACAGGTGACATTTACCCCCCAATGAGAATTGCGAGAATGTTTAAGAACAAATCGGATAAATGTTGGAAATGTCATAAGATACCTGGTTCATACTACCATATGTGGTGGACATGCATGGATGCAAAAAGACACTGGACTAAAATCCACACATGGTTGGAAAAAATGATAAAACATCATGTAGACTTTAAACCAGAGATATTTTTATTGGGAATCATACCGGAAATATATAATAAAGAATTGAAGTACTTGATTGTATTTGCTAAGAATTGGAAAAGTGAAAAAATACCTAATCAGGAGGAAGTTATTAAGAAAATTATGGATTGTGCTGAAATGAATAAATTGACATTTGAAATAAGATAACAAGAAGATAGTCAATTTTATAATATATGGGATTTATTTTATCAATGGTTAGAGAACAAGATGTAGTAATTGAAATATGTTAAGAAATTTTACAATATAAGATTAATAGAATGATACAGAAAATAAAAATAAAAATATATAACCATTGGTTGAATGTATAATGTAATACTCATATAAAATTCAGAATATGTCAGATATAAAATGATGGAATAATAGTTTAGTCAAAAGAACAATTAATGACTGATAATGTAGGAATATATGTTAGATTGATAATGAGTGAATTTGTATAAACTGTAAATGAAGACTATGAAAGGACAGCACAAAAAATCTATAACCAACTGACACACTATATGTATGTATAACTTGAAGACAGTTTTATGTTTTTATGTTTTGTTTGTGTATGTCTGTTTAAAAATAAAAAAAATATTACAAAAAACAATAAAAAATGCCTTTACCTTGTGCAAAGAATGTTTGTTTCACAGCTGGCTTTTATCCTCTTGAGGGAGGGGGCATTACCTTGTAGCCTTAATCCCGAGTCACCCATGCTGTTGTAACTGCTCTTTCCTATGAGCAATCCTGCACGCACTTGGCACAGGCTCCTTGGGAACCTCCTCATCACTGCTGCCAGACCCCACAATCTCTGAAAGCAGCAGTCCACTCCATAATGGTCCTAGCCCCCTTGTTAGGAATATGGGTCACCTAACAGCTATTTGGGATGGAAATATATAAATCAGGATAGACATTTTAATACTGTCTCTTTCAGAGGAAGCTAAAAACTGCAATTGGGTGTGGTTACTCAAACGGCCATAAGATGGAGCCAGAAACCTGGGTTGTTTCGTCTCAGAAGAGCGTGTGTCTCAGTCTCTGTTTCCTTCTGTTGGAAAGTATTGTCATTCCTCCATAGTTCCTAATTGATTGATATTTCTGGATTTAATGTAAGTCTGATACTGAACTGTTTTTGACACTGGAATTTGTTATTGGATTATCCCTGGATTAAAAACTGACTGATCTTACCTATGAATGACTTTGGACTGCCTATATTGAACTTTGCTTAAACTTTCTCGAAGTAAAAACCTACATTTACTGTACAATGTATCTGTGTACTGTGTGTGTATTATTCAAACACTACTCTCAAATACATCTCCCTGCATGCTCTCATTCTCCTAACAGGGAATTACCTCAACATCCCTCATCTGAGTCCTCACTCTCCTCTGCCATCTGCACCTCCTGTCAGCTAACCACAACACAGGGCAATTTGGTCCACCCAAAAATGGGACAGAGCATTTCAGCCTGAATCCAGGAATCTTTGCAAGTAGTTGCTTCCATGAAAAACGATTTTGTGTTAAATTTAAATTTACTGACAAAGAAATAAAGGAAGACTAGTATAGCTGTTTCAAGCTGTTTAGCTTTCATTGGCTAGCCATACCGTTCAAGGATTTGAACCCAGGCTGCTGGCCTATTAGGCAGATGTATTCAGTTATACGTCATGGGCTCCCCTCTGTCAGGGCTCCAACAATATATCCCCATTCAAATCATTAGTCTCTAGTCGCATCTCTCAGAGTTTTTTTTTAAAAAAACAAGATTTATCAGGAGTAAACATGTTGGTGTTACCTGGGTGCAGCCTACTCTGAGACAGATCATTCATTTCCCCTTGGTCTCAGGGGTGGGATTCTACCTGTTCAGCCCAATTCTACAGAACCAGTAGCTCTGAAGAGCAGCACACACTGAACCAGTTTGGTGTCTGGTGCTGTTTGGCCAACCCTCCTGCCCATCCGGGCTCTTTCCTGTTGTGCTGGTTTGAGCGGCACAGCTGAGGTTGAAAAAGCAGGAAAAAGAGAATTTTGCAAATGCTGTGCACCTGCACGTAGCACTTTTCAGCTGTCTGGTCGGCACCACTGATGGTTTTTTCAATCACACGTGTAGCGCGCATAAGATGCATGTGTGCACAAAGCACATACACACACACACATGCAAAAACATCACCGAGCCGGTAGTAACACCCCTGAATCCCACCCCTGCTTGGTCTTCCCCCACCCTCTGGGTGTATATTATCCAATAGGACACATCCATAGCCAAGAGTCATCAATCATGCTCTCTGGTAATAATCTTGCACACCAGAAGCTTCAGGTGGCGAGAAATTCTCTATGAAAATTCTTAATGTATGCATTATTCCCCCACTCTCTTTCTGCTGATAACTCTAAAAGACCAGAGAAATATTTTTCAGTTGACACCCTCGCTTTGTCAGCTGTACTGGGGTGAGGAGAGATTACGTGTTTTTCTGGTGAGACCGGTCTATCCAGGCAACTTGGTCTTCCCAAATATGGGATGGAGCATACTGTTTTCACTTTCACCTTTCAGCCCAATCCGGGAACCTTTGCAGGCAGTTGCTTCTGCAACAAACTATTTTGTGTTAAATTTAAATTTACCAAAAAGAAATGACTGCCCATTGTTAGCTGATATAAAATTTAATGTCTGAATGTATAAGTTAAAACCAGGTATAAAATTCAAAACACATCCTAATGTTTTCTCAAAATGGGCTAAAGAAAGCCTGAATGGAATTTAAGAGCAAGAGAAGTACACAGACTTCCACATAGAAGGAGAAAAATGAAACATGGGGAAAGAAGCATGAGGGATTTCAAATGATCTCAAAATAGTGGCAGCTGCAAACGAAACATGAATCAGCAGTGTGAAGAAAGCAAATGCATCCAGAAGAACCTCAGGAAGTGAATGTTGGTTTTAATGGGAAACCCCAAGTACCCCTTGCAGGAACCACACATGGAAAAGATGTTGCAGAAAAATTGGATGAGGATTTAGGGAACAGTAACATAGCCAAGGAAGTGGTCAAAGGTGTCAACTTGTAAAACATTCCTATGCCTGTTTATAAGTTGCCATAAACAAGGGAACGGTGGGAAATCTGAAGGAGCAGTATGGTTATTGATGGTTTAACTAGCTAATCAGTTTGCTGATGTAAAATTTTATGTCTTAATGTATAAGTTAAAACAGATATAAAATTCAAAATACATCTTAATGGTTTCTCAAAATGGGCTAAAAAAAGTGTTAGGTGTGATAGCCACCGAACTGTTGGGTTGGAAAATATATAAACCAAGATAGTAATTCGGTATGATAGGCTGTAGTTTATCCAATGATCATAAGATGAAGCCACAAACCTGGTTCTTCCTTCCTTCCTTCCTTCAGTCTCTTTGTATCTGGCTGATATGGAGTTTTTTGCATAATCATAGTTCTTTCTGGATTACTGTAAGTTTTTGCAACTGTTAAAGCCCATGTCACACTGGCCAACGGATGCAAAAAGGACACAGCGGACGAGCAAAATGTTCCATCCGTTGTTATCCACTCTCAAAAGGGGCAAAAATTTGCATAACTGGAGCAGATAACACGGAAGCGGGGAGGATGCAGGGCGGATGCAAAGCAGATGCGGAACGGAAGCCCAGCAGATGGAAGCGGATGAGAGAGGATGGCGCATCCACTAGGCTTCCGGGGGGGATCAGCAAAGCTGACGTGGAACGGATACAGCGGATGCAGAACAGATGCACAGCGGATGAAGCGGATGCACAGCGGATGCAGAGCGGATGCAGAGCGGATGAAGCAGATGCACAGCGGAAGCCTAACGTATGCACAGAGGAAGCGGAACAGATGCCGAGCATTAATTGCGCATGCGGGGGGGATGCATTGTGTAAGCCCCCCGGATATAAAGGGAAGCAGCTCGCACGTGGCCAGCATTCCGAGGAAAGACCTGCTGCTGGACACTTCGAGTTCCTTGCCTGCCCTGCCTGCATGCCTGCCTGCCAGCCTTGCTGCCAGCCTGCCTTCCAGCCAGCCTTCGTGCCTGCCTGCCTTCCTGCCAGGCTTCCTGCCAGCCTTGCTTCCAGCCTACCTGCCAGGCTTCCTGCCAGCCTTCGTGCCTGCCTGCCAGCCTTGGTGCCTGGCTTTCTGCAAGCCTTCCTGCAAGCCTTCCTGCCAGCCTTGGTGCCTGCCAGCCTCCCTGCCAGCCAGCAATCCCACAACCATGGAGAGGAAGAGAAAGCCTCAGCAGCCTGCTGCCATCCCTGGCAAGAGGGACAGGGCCAACCTCCCGCCCCCTGCCCCTGACTCTGCTTCTGCTGGAGCTTACTCTGTTGAAGTTGCTCCTGGTCCTGCTCGTCCTGCTCATGCTCCTGTACTTGCTCGTCCTGCTCGTGCTCCTGGTCTTGCTCATCCTGCTCGTCCTGCTCGTGTTCCTGGTCCTGCTCGTGCTCCTGGGCTTGCTGGCCCTGCTGGTGCTTACTCTATTGCTGCTGATCCTGGTCCTGCTGGTCCTGCTTCTGCTGATCTTGCTGTTGCTGCCGCTGCTGCTGCTGCTGCTGCTGCTGATTATGATTCTGCTGGTGAGGATGATGATGATGATGATGATGATCTTGCTGCTGCTGCTGCTGCTGGTGTGAAGGAGCAGCCCCTACTACCTGGGAGCCCCTCTGATGAGGGCCCATCTGGTCCTGCCAAAGGGAGGAAGAGGTGTATGCGACAACGGGAGAGGAGGCAATACTATACTGAGGAGGCGCACGAGGATGAGGTGCTGGAGTGGCTGAGAGAGACACTGGCTGTACAGGGACACCAAGCAGAAGCAGGCTGCTTGGAGAGAGAGGGCAGAGAGTATGGGTTACACTTCAGAGGTGCTCCTCGGCTGGTGGAAGCACATGCACACCTGGTACGGGAAGCTGCACCTGAAGAAATCTGGCCAGGCCACTGTGAAGCTGACAGACAGAGAGACCTACGCCATGGCCAGGTCCAGCTTCCTGGAGGGTGAGGTCCGCCACCGAGGTGCACCAGCAGCCCCTCTCACGACCCTCTCTCTCCGGCAGCCTGCTGAGAGACAGTCCTCTTCCGGCCAAGAGTCAGTCCCTGTCTCCAGGCAGGTTTCTGTGGAGCGTGCCACGGCGGAGAACCCGTGGACAGGTGTGGTAAGCGTAGTGAAGTGCGTGGAGGACTCCCTGGTGTGGTGGGAGAAAGGAGACATCGAGTCCAGCACAGTCCTAGCCACATCCACCACCACCCAGCTCCGCCTCTGCAGAAAGGCTGAGAGCCGGACAGCAGGAGGGGCAGAGCCACACTGTCCTGCTGGAGATCAGGGACACCATCCACACCAGCATAGATCTCCTCTCTCAGCTGGTCCACACCGACTCCTCCTCCTCCAACCACAAGCCCTTCCTCACCTATGTCAATCAGACCCTCAAGAAAATGTCGGATCCACAGTACCAGCTGGTGAAGGACCGGATCACTGAGCTGCTTCACAACCCTCCAGACCCAGAGGAACCTGCTCCCACCCAGTCCAGGTCTGCTCCTCCATCCAAGGTGATGTCCCTCCCATTCCAAGGCTTCCCACAGGCCCTCACCTACCAGGGCCACCGATGCCACCCATGACAATGATGCCACCGACAACAGCGATGCCACCCACGCCAATGATGCCACCCACGACAGCGATGCCACCCATGCCAGTCCTCACCCAGGTGCAGAGCAGACAGCCCCACTACATTACTCCTTCCTCCATCCCACAGCCAAGCCCGGCCTCAGTACATCTGTCATCAGTACTGGGGCTAACACCCCATGGCATGGAGAAAGGACCTCTCAGCATCACGGGGCTGAGTCAGCTGTCCAACACCTTCCTCAACACACTGTGCCCTGTTGTCCTCTTGGGGCCAGGCACTCCAGCACCACCCACCACCACAGCACCTGAACTCTTCACCCCTGAGACTGGGCACACCTCTGAGTGACCGATAAGAGTGCCAGACACCGGGTAGCTGGCTACCTGTGGACTTTATTTGGACACTTGACATGGATCATTTTTCTGTTACAGCTTATTGTTCAATAAAGTTTATCTTTGATTCACACACTTGCTTCATTTCTTTTTTTCAATAAAGTCTTGGTGGAAACTTTTAGAAATGTCTTAAGCCTTTGCATGCTTGTGGGATGGGTTAAGATAGCAGTGGGGTGGGCAGGGATACCTGTGGAATGAGCAGGTATACCTTTGGGATGGCTAAAAGCTGTGGGATAGACAAACCTCCATTGCAAGCATAGTGGGACTGTATGGTCTACCCTCCCAGGTGCCACACCTAGGGCCCATCCATTAAGCATCTAGCATCCTGTCTTGCCACTCCACTGCTCCAGCTGGGGAGTTGCACCAGTGTTTCAGGAGGTTGCGCTGCTTCTTCCCTTCCCGTGAGGCTCTGTTGGGGCCTTGCACATCCTGAGTGTTGATCAGGTTTTGCCCTTGCCTCCATTCCCCAGGCTCCATGTCCCCATTGCCTTGTTGATGGTCCACGAGCCTGTTCTGCAAGACTGGGTAGCGGATGCGCATGAGATTGTGCAGGATGCAGCAAGCTTCCACGATCCTCCTCATGGTCTCTGGGCGATGCTGCATGGTGGTGAGAAGTACCTGGAACCTGTTGGCCAGGATGCCAAAGGCGTTCTCCACCACCTGCCTTGCCCTGGACAGCCTGTAGTTGAAGATCCTCTCTTCATGGGTGAGGAGTCTGGAGGTGTAGGGCTTCATGAGGTAGATTCTGAGGGAGAAGGCATCATCCCCCATGATGAAGTAGGGCACATCTTTTGTGTCGTTGGGCAGGGGGTCTGGATCTGGGAAGCCCACGATGAGGTTGCGTTCCAGCCCCTCCTTGAGGTGACTGGTGTTGTATACCTGGGCATCTGAAGATGAGCCGTAGCCTGAAGCATCGATGTACATGAACTTGTAGTCAGCATTGACCATGGTGAAGAGGACGATGTTGAAGAAGCCCTTGTAGTTGAAATAAGTGGAGCCCGACTTGGCTGGAGCTTTGCAGGCCACGTGCTTCCCATCTATGGCTGGATGTGGAAGAAGAAGAGTCAGATGAAGGCTGCAGAGGTCTGCACAGGTGAGCTGCTGGTCTGAAAGTGAGATTCAGATGAGTTGCTCCCCCTTTTTATAGGCAGTATAGGTGTCCCTTTGCATCCTCTAGGCATCCTCCAGGCATCCTCCCTTTGACTATCTTTTTTTTTTTTTGAGTTCTTTATAAACATTTTTTCTTTTGGCTGGGGGGGGAAAGAGTATTTAGAGATGCTGTAACACTGCCAACTAGAGGCTTGAAAATATTTTATTTGAATTGGGGAGAAAAGCACTTCTTTTCAAGGACATTTTAATGTGATAAGATAGAGGGAGAATACAGTAAAATATTATTACAGGTGCTCTCTTGGACTCTTATCAATATTTCAACATTTGAGGTTTGGCTTTGAAGCTGCTGGAGAAGACAGTCATAATAAGAGCCTTGGATAAAGAAATAAAGTGCAGTGTACAGTGCATATATATATATATATATACATATATACTTTTGAAACTCCTACTCGACAGCCTTTTTGGTCAATTAATTCTAGCATCCTCGCTTTTTATTTTAAAGGGAAAGCCTCAGAGTTTTTTCTTTTTTCTTCTCTTTCTTTGCTTCTTCCATTTATTTTAATTTGGATTAGGGTCTAGAAGAACCTGAAGACCTTTCTTTTTCCTTTTTCCTTTTTTCTTTTTTGGTTTTGGGCTTTTTACTATTGGATTTTTTTCTTTTTCTTTTTGATTTTTTGGACTATATTTGGTTACTATACCAGTTGGATTTAAAGCCAAAGAGAGCTTGAAGACTTGGAAATATTAAAATGAGCAGGAAGCCAAAACCATTCGGTGTCTTTGCTTCTACCTCTGCTTCCCCATCACTTGAAGGACAACTTTCAATTCAGACAATGCTGAAACAAGATAAGGAACAAGAAAAAGTAAATTTACAGACGATTATGCAAGGAATTCAAGATATTAAGATAAAAATAGATACCATGGACAAAAAAATAGAGAAATCTGATGAAAATTTTAAACAAATGATGGGAAAATATGAGGAGAGATTCCAAAAAATTGAGGAAGAAGGAAAACAAAGAGAGGAGAAGATTGGAAATATTGACACTAGATTAACAGTGATAGAACAAGAAAAAAATGGGATGTTGAGGTGGGAGATGGAAAGATCAGAATTTTATCTTAGATTTCAAAATATAGAAGAGGAAAAAGGAGAAAACTTGGCTGTGATAATGATAGAAATATTGGCAGATCTTCTGGAAATTACTGAGGAAAAAATGATGGACGGAGTAGATGAGATATACCGAGTTTATACAAGATATGCGATGAGAAATAAACTATCAAAGGAAGTACATATTAGATTTACTAAAAAATCCATCAGAACACAAATACTACAAGTGGCAAGAGAAAAAGTATTGAAATATAAAAGCAAAGAGATTGTAGTTTTAAAACAAATACCTAGAAGAGTGAGAGAGATGAGAAGAAAATATCGATTTTTGACCAAAATGCTACTGGAAAATGAAGTGAACTACAGATGGCTGATACCAGAAGGACTAATTTTTACGTGGCAAGAGCAGAGACATAGAATTGACTCGATTGAAAAAGCAGAATTTTTTTATGCAGAATTTTTTGGAAGAAAAAAAGAGGAGGCAGAGAAAGAGATCTCATTAATTGAGCTTCTGGAGGAACAACTGGAGATTGAAAAAGAGAAAGGAGTTGTAGGTGGACAGGTAGACAGTAAAGAACAACGTGAAGTGAGAGCTACGAGAGCTGTTAGACCTAAATATAAAGCATAATCATGGAAGAAAAAAAAATGATTACAATGAATATAAATGGACTTAATTCAGCTGTTAAAAGAAGGAAAACTTTTCACAAATTAGAGAAATTAAAATTTGATATAATTTGCTTACAAGAAGTTCATATTAAAAAGCAACATGAGTATTTGTTAGTACAGCCAAAATTAGGGAAAATATTTACTTCTTTGATTCAATGTAAGAAAAGAGGAGTGGTTCTCTACATTAAAGAAGATATTCTAGCAAAACTGATCTACACGGATGAA
Source organism: Laticauda colubrina (assembly GCA_015471245.1). Taxonomy (NCBI): domain Eukaryota; kingdom Metazoa; phylum Chordata; class Lepidosauria; order Squamata; family Elapidae; genus Laticauda; species Laticauda colubrina. Next base: position 984,566 of record BLBF01000152.1, on the reverse strand, counting down.
GATGGAAGAGTATTAATGGTGGAAATAATGGATAATAATAAAAAAATACTCTTGATTGCAATTTATGCTCCGAATGATAAACAAGAAGAGTTTTATAAAAAACTACATATGGAAATAATTAGACTGGACTATGTTAACATAATCATGATGGGAGACTTTAATGGAATTGTGGACAATAAATTGGATTATATAACAACAACAACAAAACAAAATAGAAAGATTCTCCCTAAATCTTTTTTTAAAATGACAGATGAATTAACCTTAAAAGATATTTGGAGGGAAAGAAATGTTAAAACTAAACAATATACTTTTTATTCTAATAGACATTTATCATGGTCCAGGTTAGATATGATTTGGATCTCAACAGAATTAATATCTACTATTCAAGAAACAAATATTGAAATAAGTACTTGGGCAGATCATAGTCCAATGACAATTAAATGGAAGGGACAAAAAAAAAGATCGAGATGGACATTAACAATACCATTTTAAAGGAGAAAGATTTTATACAATGGATGGAGAAGGAATTGGTCTTTTTTTTTAAAGAAAATAAAAAAGAAGATACCTCAATACAGAATGTTTGGGATACAATGAAGGCATATGTAAGAGGTTTGATAATAGACTATACAAGAAAAAAGAATATTAGGAAAAGACAAACCTCTAAGGCCTTGGAAGATGAATATATAAGACTTGAAAAAGAATTACAGAAAATACCACAGAAAAAAGATATTAAATTGAAACTGGATGTAATTAAGCATAAAATGGAATTAATAGAGAAAGAAGAACTGGCACAGAAAATTAGAAATTCTAAACAGAATTATTTTGAAGATGCAAATAAACCAGGTAGATGGTTAGCATATAAACTGAGAAAGGAGAAGGAATCAAGAAAAATATTGAAACTAATAAATGATCAAGGTCAAGTTTGTTGTGGTAATAAGGAGAAAAAGGAAATTATTCGAGATTATTATGGACAACTATATAAACAAAAGAATATTGATGAGAAAAAAATTAAACAGTATTTACAGAATGCTAACTTACCGAAGATACCTAAAGAGATTGAAGAAATGTTAGAAAGCAATATAACAATGATGGAACTAAATGAAGCATTTAAAAGACAAAATAATGGGAAAGCACCAGGTCCAGATGGGCTTCCGGCAGAATTCTATAAAAAATTTCAAGAATTATTGAACACTCCATTGTTAGAAATTATGAATGAAGTTATGTTAAAAAAGATGACACCCAAAACATGGTCAGAGGCTTATATTACACTTATTTTAAAGGAAGAGGCTGACCCGTTGCAAATTAAGAACTATAGACCTATTTCCTTATTGAATGCAGATTATAAAATCTTTGCTTCAATCTTAGCAGAAAGACTGAAAAAATATTTAAATAATTTTATCCATCCAGATCAAAATGGATTTCTACCAAAGAGACAAATTAGAGACAACATGAGAGTAATTTTGGATACCTTGGAATATTATGAGGCTCATCCTGAAAAACAAATGGCTTTGATATTCCTAGATGCTCAAAAAGCATTTGACAACGTGAACTGGAGATTTATGTTATTATTATTGGAACAGATGGGCTTTGCCAGAAAATTTATTCAAGCAATAGAAGCCATATATAATAAACAGACAGCAAAGGTAATGATGGAGGGAGAATTTACAGATCTTATTAATATAAGAAGAGGTACAAGACAAGGATGTCCCCTATCTCCTTTGTTATTCGTATTAACTTTGGAAGTGTTGAATAGAAATATTAGAGATGACAAAAATATAAAAGGAATGAAAATTAAAAAGGAAGAATTTAAACTACAAGCTTTTGCTGATGATTTAGCTTTTATTCTGGAAGACCCGTTAGAAACCGCTCCAAAGTTATTGGAAAAGGTAGAGACATATGGTGAGATGGCTGGCTTGAAAATAAATAAAGATAAAACAAAGATTTTGACAAAAAATATGTTGTTGAGACAAAGAGAAGAACTGACAGATCTTTTGAAAATTCAAATTACAAGCAAGGTTAAGTATCTGGGGATATATTTGACAGCAAGATGTAGCACATTAAAAGAGAATAATTATATTAAACTTAAACAACAGATAATTACAGATTTGAAGAAATGGGAAAATTTACAATTGTCATTAATAGGGAGAATTTCAACAATTAAGATGAATATTTTACCTAGAATTTTATTTCTCTTTCAAACAATACCAATTAAACTTGGAAAAGACTATTTTGAAGATTTAAATAAAACTATGTTGAAGTTTATATGGCAAGGTAAAAAAGCGAGAATAAAGTTAAAACTTTTGCAAGATGCTAGAAATAGAGGAGGTTTTGGCCTGCCTAATTGGGAATTGTATTATCAAGCTGCAAGTTTGATGTGGGTCAAAGAATGGATAACATTAAGAAAACATAGATTGTTGACATTAGAAGGACATGATTTACTGTTGGGCTGGCATGCTTTTTTATGGTACAAGGGAACTAAAACACAGGGGTATTTCAGAAGACATTATATACGGGAGTCTTTGTGGTTAAATTGGGAGAAGATAAAAAAACAATGTTATTTGAAAATTCCAATTTGGTTATCGACTATTGAAGCATTTTCCTATCCTATGAACTATAAAAAGGAACAAACAGTTAGATATGGGGAACTGTTGGATGAAAAGGGTGGACTTAAAACGATCCAAAATTTAGAGGAACAAGGTATAAGGATGAATTGGTTTTCATATGCGCAAATACACTCAAGATATCTTGAAGATTTTAAAACGGAAGGATTCTATGATAAACAGACTGATTTAGATAAGATATTGATGGGTACTGATGAGAAAGTGATTAAAAAGTTATATGGTTATTTATTGGGAATTAAGCTAGAGGAAGAACAAGTTAAAGAAACTATGATTGCATGGGGGAAGAATTTTGGATATGGAATTGATTTAGAGCAATGGCAAAAATTGTGGTCTCAAAATTATAAAATGACAATGTCAATAGCATATAAAGAAAACTTGTATAAGATGTTTTACAGGTGGCACCTTCCCCCAACAAGAATAGCAAGAATGTTCAAGAATAAATCTGAAAAATGTTGGAAATGTCATCAGATACCTGGCTCATACTATCATATGTGGTGGACTTGTGAGAATGCTAGAAAATATTGGACTAAAATTCACATGTGGTTGGAAAAAATGACAAAGAAACACATAGACTTGAAGCCAGAGATCTTTTTATTGGGAATTTTACCTGATATATATAATAAAGACTTGAAATATTTGATTGTAAATGTATTAACGGCGGCTAGGATTGTATTTGCTAAAAACTGGAAGAATGAGAAAATACCATTGCAGGAAGAAATTATTAAGAAAATATTGGAATGTGCTGAGATGAGTAGATTGACATTTGAAATTAGAGAACAAGAAGATAAACAATTTTATGCAATTTGGGGTTTTTTTTATCAATGGTTAGATGATAAAATACAATAATAGAGCATTAATATTATATATATGAAGAGTT
>BLBF01000152.1:922107-941068 GCA_015471245.1 Laticauda colubrina | reverse complement strand
GCACCCCCACTGGCAGTTAAAAGGAAGAAACAGCTGCAAATTCACATGAGTCCAAGAAGCACAAAGCCGAAGACACAAGCCTGAGAATGACGAATGAGAATGACAAATGTTTGTTGAAACATTTCCCATATACTTCCAATTTTATGAAGGAGAAATCCCGAAAAACCAAAGATCCATATACAAATACCCGCAAAAACCTCAGAAAACAGACATATATAAATTTTAATCAAGCAGGAAATATGTCATTTTAATATAAGAATCCCAACAGGTTATTTGCTCAATCTGTGATCGAAATTACAGAATACAGAATAAAAAAGTTGGAAGGACCTTGGAGGTCTAATCCAACTCCCTGCTCTGGCAGGAAACCCTTTACCATTTCAGGCAAATGGTTGTACTTTTGTCAAACATCTCTTTGTAAACTTCCAATATTGGAGCATTCATAACTTAAAGCCCTGTCACATTGCACAACGGATGCAAAACGTTAGTAAAAAGGACACAACGGATGAGCAAAATGTTCCATCTGTTGTTATCTGCTCTCGAAAGGGGCAAAAATTTGCATAACCGGAGCGGATAACACGGAAAGGAACGGATGCGGGGAGGATGCAGAAGGATGGAAAGCGGATGTGGAACGGAAGCCCAGCGGATGGAAGCGGATGAGAGCAGATGGCACATCTGCTAGGCTTCTGGGGGGCTTCAGCAAAGCAAACACGGAATGGAAAGAGCGGATGCAGAGCAGATGCTGAGCGGATGTAGTGGATGCACAGAGGATGCACAGAGGATGAAGCGCATGCACAGCGCTTCTCTTTAATTCCAGGTTGCTTCTCTCCTTGATGAGTTTCCATCAACTCCAACTTTGCCCCCAATGTCCAGGTTACCTTTAGCTGGAGAAAACCTCTTCTAGGAACAGTCTTTAAGTGGAGGAAATTCATTCCAAAAACAAAGTACATTCAAACTGTAACTAAAAATCGAAACAAACCATGCTGCAGTAATTGTCTTGGCAGGGCAGGAGAAGGAATTGCAGACTTGAAAGCAAACACAGTTGGGAAGATGCCAGGAACACAGATAAGACTCGACGATACTAGATAATTCACAATTTGCTCCCAACAAGTTGCTGTGTGCAGCTTCCCTTTGGACACACTGTGTTCCCAGCTGCAACTAATGAAGGGAATTAGGGTTCTTTTCTCCCCCATAAGCCACGCAACTCATGTTGCTCCCTTCTCCGTTCCTCCCTGTGTGCCCCAGGATGAAGAGGGAATGGGCCTGGGTCTTCCTCCGATTTCCCTCTCCCTTGCTCTACCACTCTACTGCTCTGCTCATCTGGACTGTGCCTTTCCCCAGTTTGTTCCATAGCCAATGGAACCACACTCCCATGCCCTGTCAGTTGCTCAGCCTCCGCCTCCCAATCAGATTCTGACAGGGGCATGGCACCAATATAGTTTGTCAGTTGTATAATTCAAGAAATCTTTAACTGAAATTTTTTCTCCTCCAATAGACAAAATTTTGGAAGTCTTATTACATTGCATAAATGTAATAACAATAAAATGGCACTGGGCCTAAGACAGAATCTTGAGTACCACATTGCATGCTTCCTTTTGTGTTGTTTTAGTTTCTTTGAGGACTACACACAAAGTGCTCTTGGTCAACCAAAGCTCTGTCTAACATTTTCTTGTTCTTCAACAAGAAATAATTTGTTCATCTCTCTACTCTCAGCTCTTATCTAGAGGATACTAGCATATACAGTATTTTAGCAACAATATCTAAAAGACAAAGGGGTCTGTAAATTATGTTTTATTCTGTTTTTAATATGTATTGGAATTATGTATTGGTATGTGCATACGAACCGGCCAATAGAGAACACACCACACCAATATTTTTTTGAATATTTTATCTGGTAGAAAAACCCTCTCAAGGTTCTTTATTGCTCTTCAAGCTATTTGTGATGAACATAAAGGATAAAAAATAGTGACCATGTGGGCTAAAATGTTTACGATTGAAAATATTTTTTTTGTGTCAACATTATATTCAAAGGATGATATTCCAGTTCTGCTATACCTTGCTTTTTTAAGGAAGACCCTTTGTTTGAACAGAGAGTCTCTGCTAACCTTCCCAAGGATGAAACAGAAGACCCAAAGCAATGATGAGGATGTCATGAAAGGATATCACTGTTTTGATTTTTGCCTGTTAAAGACTGTAGATCCCAATTCCTAACCATTTCACCAAGAGTGGCCACACTGAAAAGCAGTTCTTCAATTTCAAAGTGAAGATACGGTTGGATCTATCACATACCAGCTTACCACCCCATTTAAATTAATTGAAGAAAAACACATGCACACAAACCTGAGGGACTTTGTAGGTGCCTCCTAATGTTGACATCTGGATGGAAATGTCATCGGTAGCTGAATCAACAATAGCCAAAAGGTGGCCCTTTCTTCCACAGCTGTAGTTTGGAACATTGGCTTCTCCCGTTGAGAACATATCTAGCAAGGCATCTGAAGTCAGAAGTCTGTTCAAATAATTATCATGGATGTTGTAGCCAAGTGTGATATTTTTCAGAAGCCCAGGAGTCTTGTTGATCACTTGAATATTAAAAATGTAGCGTAGTACTCTATACTTTTCAATAGGTAGACTAACATAAAAATGTTTATGTTACCATCATCATCATTATAATCAAAAGCAAAATACCATTTCGATTTAATTCTCTTTGCCTTCTGATAAGTGATGGGTTTCCAAATTTTTTCCCACCAGTTCTATGAGTAGTTCTATGCATGTGTGTGCACGCCTAACACATGCTTAGCACGTGCTTTCAGAGCTCAGTGACCCACCCCTTTCAGAACACTGGTGAGTGAGCTGAGCTGTTTTTTAGATCAGCTGAGGCATGGCAATCTACTCTGCTTTTCCAATCAACTAAGCGTAAAAAAACAAGGGAATACAGGAGAGCTAATGGCGGGGGCAGGTAGGCTAGGCTAGTCAGAGGTGGTATTTACCAGTTCTCTGAACTAGTAAAAATATCTGCTACTGGTACACCAGAACCGGTCCAAATTACCTGAATACCACCTCTGTTTCTGATGCTTAAGCCAATATTGATCCAAAACAAGAGTCAAATGACAGTTCACCATTACCTTTTCTTTTTAATAAGTATTGGGAAGATCAGCTGGAGATAGTTTTCCACTAAGCTTAAGAATTATAAATAAATTGTTACATGAGCTTTGGTGGTACAGTGGTCAGAGTGCAGTACTCCAGGCTACTTTTGCTGCTTGCTGCCTGCCTGCAATTTGGCAGTTCCAATCTCACCAGACTCAAGGATGACTCACCTTCCATCCTTCCAAGGTGGGTAAAAGGAGGACCAAAATTGTTGGGGGCAATATACTGACTCTGTAAACTGCTTAGAGAGGACTGTAAAGCACTATAAAGCAGTATATAAGTCTAAGTGGTATTGCTATTTGTAACAGGACTAATTTTCAATTGCTAAGTAACCAGGATTCAAAATCATTTAGTCATTACAGTACAATCATTGTTATAGGAAGAAATTGTTTCATCAGTGACAAAGAAAATCAGTTCTAAAATCAACTCATTCTCTGTTCCTACAAGGATCAGGCATTAAGTATGAAAGTGTGGTTGTAAAAATATATAAATGGGCTGGGCAGAGGCAACTACACTTCATTCATTAACTACTTTAAACTACATTTGATATTCAAGCAATAAGTCATTATAGGACCAGGAAAGAATCTGCCCTTTTTTAGATTTTTTTTCTTTCCCCATTTCTGGATTCGAGATTTTCTACAAAATAAGGCAAAATAAGTCAAAAGATCGGAACAATGGAAATCAAAACAGTTCAAGAAATTAGACAGGTCCTACGATATACGCAATAAGTGAAATAAGAAGAAAAGAATGATAATGTTAGAAGAGCAAATAAGAGGGTTAGTATTACATCACCACACACACATGTCTTTCTTACATGTCAAACTGACAATAAGGAGCCATGTTGAAAGGCATCATTGTTGTCCGCACTATTTTTGTTCCAGTGGTGATTATACCAATGAGATGGTCTCCTGGCCTGAAATAGTTCCATGGTTTTTTACTACCCGGGGGCTTCAAACTCAATGGGCACTTCATTCCAAGCCTCCCAGAAATTGGCTGGGATAGAAGGAACAGAAATAGAAACAGAAGATCCATAATTCATAGGGCTGAATCAACCCCCGTCCTGTTTCTAAGAAAGAACAAGAAGAATTAGATGAATTCAAAGCACCTTCCCAGTTTGGAAATTCTACAAGCTTTCATGAATCAGACAGAGACAAACCAAGCTTCCCCTGGAAAAGACAGAAAGTACATTCAATAGCACTGTCCCTACCTTTCCCCAAACTTGTGCACAATGTTTGTGACTGAGGCATTTATGCTTTTCTGATGCAAGATGTTTATTCTGTCCCATGTTTACCTCAAAGACAATCACTGGAGAAGTTGCAGATGAGATCTAAGAGGCCAGAAATTTTGAAAATTACACAGAGAAGCAATTTCTCCTCTGGGGAGCCCAAACTTCTCCAGAGCTCCATTTCCAGAGTAGCTGGAAAAAAGAAAATCATAGCTCCATCCCTGGGGGCACTGTTCTGTAGTGGTTATGGGACTTCCTGTCAGGTCTTGTTCAGAAAATGATGCTGGATAAAGGTAGTTCAACACCCAGGTGATCAGTGGCACTTCACCTGGGCAAGATTAACCAAGATATATCTGAACACCAATCCAAAATGTTGGAAATGCCAATGAGGTGATGGTAACTACTATCACATGTGATGGCTATGCCCTCAGGCCAGGACCTATTGGAATAAAATTAGGAAGTGGACACAAGAAATTATTGGATGCCAAATTGAATTCAAATTGGAAATCTGTTTAATTGGGATTATTCATAAACAAAATCAGAAAAAGATTAAATATTTAATTTTACACATGTTGACAATGGCCAGAATAGCTTACGCTCAAATGTGGAAAGAGCAGAGGGTTCCAACTGAAGAGTTAATTGGAGAAAAAATAGCAGATTGGGCTGAGATGGACATGCTCACACTTAAAATGAGAGAGAAAGAAGAATCAGAATACTACTTGATTTGGCATAGATGGCATATGTGGCAAGAAAAAGAGAGATAAGAATTGGAAAAGATCAGGGGTGGGATTCTATTGGTTCGCACCGGTTCTGTGGAACTGGTTGTTAATATCACCAATTGTTAGAACTGGTAAAACTGACCCCTGGTTGGTCCTGCCCCTCTCCGCCGCTCCTCCAGGCCAAAACTGATACGAAAGAAATAAATAAACACAGAAATTTAAAAAGGAAATTTGTCAAAAATGAGGCAGGCAACTTCTTGTTACATTGTTGTTGTTATACATTGTCTGTTTCTGCTTAAATCAATATGTAGCAACATCAATGTAAGAAACATGCATGCATAAATGGAATTTTTTTCAATAAAAGTTTTTTATTTTTTTAAACAAATAAAACAAACATAAAACAAACCATCTTCAGTTACATACAGTGTGTCAGTTTCAAATCACTTGTGCACAATCTCTTCAGTCTTTCCCTTCCAATTTGATTAATCTTTATATCATAAATCCACTATATATATTTACATAATTACTATTATTAATTACTGACTAGATTTTACTAATATTACATCATTTTATGCGAGTAAATCGCTATTTTTAATCTACATTACAATGTTCATTTCATCATTACCAATCTAGTCTATACCAATATGTCCTTACTTTACCTTACCTCTGTAATTCTATTATATTTATATTATATTATAAAGTATTATAAAATATTTCATAAATGAACAAGCAAAGCAGAAACAAATATCAATAAGCATAGCAGTATAACAGAACAATTATTTAAATTTCTTTACATTGGCTTATTTCTAATTTTGTTAATTATATTGACATGTTTATTATTATCAAACTTCTGTATTTAATTCAAACATAGCAATTATCATTCTCCACCTAATTTCTACCTCTTATTTCTATCAATTTCTGCACATTGTAATTTTTAAATTTCATTTTCATCAATGGGGATCTCTTTGTTTTTCCACTGTTGTGCAAACATGATTCTAACTGCTGTTAACACATGTAACATTAAATATGTATGGTACTCCCTTTATTTATGTGGGTGCCAACAAAAATATTTCTAGTTTTAAAATTTAAATGTATTTGTTGCATTACCATCTTTGCTAACCTCGACACTACATCCTCTTGAATAGCTACACTAGCAGAGAGCAACACTGAATTCATATATTTCCAGTTTTGCTACGCAACTGGCCACTAAGTGAAGACCTGGTCATTAAGTGAGGACCACCTAAATTTGGGTTGCCAGTCACATGGCCACTTGCCCTGCCCCCTCCAGGGTTCCCCAGGCATTGGAAACTTGCATAAAGCACTTGCTAAGCAACTTGCCAGTAAGCAAGGACCAAATCATTAAGTGAGGACTACTTAAATTTGGGTTGCCAGCCACATGGCTACCTGCCTGGGCCTTGGAAACTGGCAAAAAACACTTGCTAAGCAACTGGGCACTAAGTAAGGACCTGGTCATTAAGCAAGGACCACTTAAATTTGGGTTTACAGCCACATGGCCACCTATCCTGCCCCCTCCAGGGCTACCCAGGTCTTGGAAACTGTCAAAAAACACTTGCTAAGCAAGTGGCCATGAAGCAAGGACCTGGTCATGAAGCTAGGACCACTTAAATTTGGGTTGTGAGTCTCATGGCCACCTGACCTGCCTCTCCAGGGCTCCTCAGGCCTTGGAAACTGGCAAAGAACACTTGTGAAGCAACTGGCCACTAAGGGAGGACCTGGTCATTAAGTGAGTACCACTTAAATTTGGGTTGCCAGTCACATGGCCACATGGCCACATCCATCCTAGTCACAAGATCATATAGCCACACCCATCCCAGTCACATGACCATTAGGCCATACCCACAGAACCGTTTTTTAAGAAATTTGAATCCCACCCCTAGAAAAGATGATTAAACAAGAATTCTCAAGAAAGTGATACACAAGATATAATAGGATAGACAGAAGGATCAAAGATATATAATAATAAGTGTAACATATGTATTAAGGATAGGAATGAATACAAGTTAAAAAAATAAGATAATATTAAAGATGTATAATAATAACTGTAATATAAAGCAATATGTATTGATGATTAATGCTAACCAAAAATAATAAAGACTAAGATAGGTACGAATAGATGATAAAGTATAAGACAATATTATATGTGGATGTCAGTGTTGTTGAAAAAGGAACTAAGATTTGCACTGGTGGAAAATAATAAAAATTTACTGGACAAAAAAAAAGAAATATTTTATTAGCTGACACTCTTAAAACTTACTTTCTTTGCTACTTTTATTATATACAGTCTTGTTAATGTTATGTCTTGTTAACGTTATTTTTTTTCTTGATCTGTTTTAATGGCTATTGTTGATTAGTCATTCATTAATAACTAATCAACAATAAGCTATTTGTTTTAGCTTGAAAGAAATCCAATTTAGTGATGATAAACAAATTTATCAAAATAAATTGGATTTCTTTATAGCTGATATTTTGGAATTAATCTGACTCCAAATGTAACACAATATTCTTCATTGCTGGTTCACATCAGTTTTGAATTATTTTCAGAATCACTGCATGATAAAAGTTAAATTGCCCATTTATCATTGGCTTTTACCCCCAAAAGGCATCCTGTACCTAGCAATTGTCCAAATGCTCCTCCATTTCAGATGGACCTTGATTGGTCTTTTTGCTTCAGATACAGAAAATGGAGATAATTTCATGAGGACTTTGACTCCTTTGCTTGTTAAGAATGGAATCTGTGTGGTTCTGTCACAGCAATTCTCAACAACTGGAAAAACAGGACACATCAGGGATGGCCTCTCTAAATGGACACAAGTTAATGTCTTTCTTCACGACATAAAATATGGTGCTGTTTTGGGCAGAATTCTTCATTTCCATTTAACATTTAGGCGTTTGCCAGGACCCATTGAAGGGAAAGTCTGGATCACAACACTCACTGATCTATTTACACTAAAAAATGATATACATTTGAAATATATTAATAGTATCTGGACTGTTGCTTTAGAGGAAAAAAAAACAACTTAAAAAGGATGCCTTGAAATACTATTTCTATATGAAACCACCCTTGGGAGATGAGTCATTTCTTTGTTTTTTTCAAAGCACATCTTTTCTGTCAAAGGCTGGAAAAGATGCATTGAGAAAGCATCACTGAATACCCAAAAGAAAAAGAACATGATTCAAATTAAGAACTTCCACCATTATTACACTGCCATTGATGCTCTGGCCCATGCCTTGAATGCTGCATATTCCTCTAGATTCAGAAGGAGAAAGAAAGTTTGGAGGCTCCAAGACTGCAGTCATGGGAGGTAAGGGGACCTGACAAGGATCCATTTTACATTTCCTTTGAAGAGGGGAACTACATCATTCTAGTTGTGCTTGTTGTTGTTAGTCATGAAGTTGGGTGCAACTCTGGAGTCCATTTAAGCTCACGCTGACTTTTTCAGTGACTCCATCCAGCCACCCCATTTTCTGCTGTCCTCTTCAACTTTTGCCCACAATCATTCCAAGCATTCGTCTCTTCTCCAGTGAGTCCAGTTGTGCAATAGAATGCCAAAAGTTTTGACCAATCTAATAGCTTAGACCAGGGGTCTCCAAACTTGACAGCTTCAAGACTTGTGGACTTCAACTCCCAGAATTCCTCCTCCAGTCATGTTAGCTCTGGAATTCTGGGAGTTGAAGTCCACAAATCTTAAACTTGCCAAGTTTAAAGACCCTTCACTTAGATGATAATGTTCACAAAAACAATGACAGATATTGTTTGATAATAAACACTGCTAATATTTTATAGGTGCACATTTTTAAATAAGTTCCTTTACATATGGGTTTACAATTAGCATGATAGATTTTTACCTTCACACATTTGAAGGAATCTTCAAGTCAACCTAGCTCAGCCTCTCATCTTTGCAGGAATCTCAATTGAAGCTTCTTCGACTGATGGCTACTCAATCCTTGGATTAAGACAATCAATGAAGATGAGACTGAACTTCTCTGTTTTTCTGGTTCACCACTAAAACTGTCCCTTTTTGAAGAAGCTTTTTTTCCCTCTTATTCAGTCAGAATCTCCTCTCTTGTAACTGAATTCATTATTCCATGTCTGACACTCAAGAATAACAGCTGCTCTGTAATGTCTTTCAGTTATTTGATGGTTGCTTTATCCTCCTTTCTGCAGCTAAAAGCAAAAGTACTTAGATTTATATTCCACTTCACAGTGCTTTTACAGCCCTCTCTAAGTGGCTTACAGAGTCAGCATCTTATCCCCAACAATCTGGGTCCTCCATTTACTGACCTTGGAAGGATGGAAGGGTGAGTCACCTTGAGCTGGTGAGACCTAAATTGCTGGCAGCCAGTGATCAGCAGGTGTAGTCTGCAGTATTGCATTCTAACTACTGCATCATCATGGCTCCTAGATTGTATCAGTTGAAACAGGTGTTTCCAGACTTCTGATTTTCTGCTACAATGGACTAAGGTGGCTCTTCTACTTGAGGAGAACCTCCTTAACCTCAAGGTTAAAGGTAGCTTCTTTTGTCAGAGTTCTGGAGATTGCCCTAATTAAATCATGAGCCTCAAGCCAAGCTTCAAAAAAGCCTCAAAAGATTTATTTGGAGCAAAATGCAGGCATTAACCAAAATGAAGCCAACTCTGGCATGTATAATTCACAGTCACCTGTGAACCTGTTTCCCCCCCTCCCACCACTGGCTGTATTATAAATCAGATTCTCCAATGAAGCACATTCATGGGCCAGGTGTCATTAATCACATTCTCCAATAAAGGAATTTCATAGCCAGAAGATCCGGTAGCCTAGCTGCAATCTTTTTAGAATAATGGTGGAATGTACTTCCGGTTTTATTGCCATACTGCTCCTTCAGATTTCCCTCTGCTCCCTTGTTTATGGAAACTTGAAAAAAGGCATAGGAATGTTTTATAAGTTGACACCTTTGATCTTTTCCTTGGCTATGTAACTGTTCCCTAAAAAACATCCAGTTTTTTTGAAACATCTTTTCCAAGTCTGGTTCCTGCAAGGGGCACTTGGGGTTTTCCATTACAACCAACATTCACTTCCTGAGGTTCTTCTGGATGCATTTGTTTTCTTCCTAGGATATCACACTGCTGATTCATGTTTGGTTTGCAACTACCACTATTTTGAGATCATTTTCACAACTCTCGAATTTGGAATCCTTCATCCTTCTTGCCCCTTGTTTCATTTTTCTCCTTCTAAGTGGAAGACTTCGTACTTGTCTTGCTCTTAAATTCCATTCAGGCTTTCTTTAGCTCTTTTTGAAAAACCATTAAGATGTGTTTTGAATTTTATACCTGGTTTTAACTTACACATTAAGACATTAAATGTTATATCAGCGAACAACGGGCGGTCATTTCTTTGTTGGTAAACTTAAATTTAACACAAAATAGTTTGTTGTAGAAGCAACTGCCTGCAAAGGCTCCTGGATTGGGGCTGAAAGGTGAAAGTGAAAACAGTTTGCTCCATCCCATATTTGGGTAGACCAGGTTGCCCGGATTGACTGGTCTGACCAGAAAAACACTTAGTCTCTCCACCCCACATGGTACAGCCAACAAAGCAAGGGTGTCAACTCAGAAATATTTCTCTGATCTTTCAGAGTTGTCAGAAGAAAGGGAGTGGGGAGAATAATGCATACCTTAAATATTTTCATAGATAATGGCTTGGCGTCCGAAACTTTGGGTGAGCAAGATTTTTACTGGAGAGCATGATTGTTGACTCTTGGCTATGGAGGTGTCCTATTGGATAATGTACATCGAGGCGGTGGGGGAAGACCAAGCAGGGGTGGGATTCAACTGGTGTTACTACTAGTTCGGTGATGTTTTTGTATGTGTGTGCGCTTTGCGCACACGTGAGCCTGATTTGCGCTACATATATGTGTGAAAAAAAGATCAGTGTTGCTGCCCAGACAGCGGAAAAACACTACGCGTAGGTGCACAGCATTTGCAAAAGCCTCTTTTTCCTGCTTTTTCAACTTGAGCTGTGCCATGTAAAGCAGGACAGGAGGAAAGAGCCTGGGTGGGTGGGTGTGCCAAACAGAAGCAAACCAGTTTTTAATGAGTTTATAAATATTCTCTTCATTTGTGTAATTTATCTGTGATCTGCTCTAGAATGGTTCCTATAATTGACAAATTTTATCAATTATCATTTTTCCCTGTGAGATGAGAATAAAAAAATAACAGACTTAACCTAACCAGGATCAGTAAGAGTCATCCATCATGCTCTCCAATAACCTTCTTATGGAACTTTGGGCTGCTAGGGTGATAATCTAAGCATTTTGCTGAACTTTTCTTTTTAATTTTTTGAGGTAAAACCTGTTCTCCCAAACAGGACTATTTAAAAATTAGACCAATGTAGCTGAAGAAAGAACAGAAAGGGATAAGTTGCCATGTTTACTGCTTTTAAAATTTCTGTATGTTCCCATTCTAGTTTCATCCCTTTCTGGAAAAGAATGAATTTCTCAATGTTTCCATGTACGAACTGTACTTGGACCAAAATGGAGATTAAAAGGCCCGGTCCCACTGCACTTACGGATGCAAAGAGGATGTAAAATGTTTAAAAAAGCTTGCCATCCATTGGAAAATGCTATACATCCGTGTGTACTCACTGCATACATGTTTCATACACTCTATCCGTCGAGCATCCGTCCACTGCAATTTCATCCATGCAAGACGTTTTGAGCTGCACAAAACTTTGTGAACGGATGAACTTTCCGCCACATAAGATGTACATCCACGACATATATGGGCATCAAATGTTCTATGTCTGTTATCATCCGTTAAATGTCCGCTGTATCCTCTCTGCATCCTCTGGCATCCCTTCAACTCACATCCACTGCAGCTGAAAATGGAAAGAGGAAAGAAACAAAAAGTACACAGAATGTCAACAAAGCGTGAGTAGCACGGAAATAGAAAGAATGTAAGCATATGCATCTCGAATATCAAGTGTTAAAAATGGACAGAACATTTGTATCTGGGATGTATCTTGTATATTTGGGATGTCTGCAGTATGTCTAGAGTATGTAGAAGGACACCTAGCGGACAACCAATATTTTCGATAAAAAGGGGGAGAAAATCATCTGGATCGCTGGGATGGTGGAACATACAGTCCCACTATGGTTGCACTGGAGGTTTATCTATCCCACAACTATCCTTATCTATCCCACAAGCATGCAAAGGTTTAACCATTTTTTAAAAGTTTCCACCAACAGTTTATTAAGTAAAAAAAATGAATCAAGAAAAACTAAGTGTCTTAAGCAAAGATAAACTTTATTAACTTTCTTAAACTTTATGACTGTGTTAAATAAGCAAAATGAACCAAGTAAAGTATCTTAAGCAAAAATAAACTGAACAAGTAAACAACTCAGTCTCTGACATTATTCTCAGTCACTCTGAGTCATGTTCATGGTCTCAGCTGTTAAGTGGGCAGGGACTGTGGAGGTGGCTGTGGCTTGAGCGCTGGTCTGAGGCATCATTGGGGTGCTGGGCCCCAAGGGTACAACAGGTGTTGGTGTGTTCAGGAAGCTATCCGAGAGCTGACTCAGCCCTGTGAGGTTGAGAGGCCCTTCATTAAGGACTTGAGATGTCAGGCCCAATACTGATGACAGATTGTCCATTAACAGGCTTGGCTGTGGGGTGGAGGAAGGAGGAGTGTAGTGGGGCTGTCTGGTCTACAGCTAGGTGAGGACTGGCGTCTGTGGTGTCTGATAAGCCTGGGCCTGGACTGGGAAGTTCTGCTTCTGCTGTGGGAAGTCCTGGTAGTCGTAGCCTTGGTAGGTGAGGGGCTGTTGAAAGCCATGGAAGGGCTGTGACAGGAAGGCCTGGGGTGGAGGAGCAGATCTGGACTGGGTAGGAGCAGCTTCAGCTGGGCCTTGAGGGTTGTGCAGAAGTGCTATGATCTTCTGCTTCATCACCTGGTACTGGGCCTCAGGCAGGTCCCACAGGGTCTGGCTCACATAGGTGATGAACGAGTTCTGGCCCAAGGATGCTCTGTCCAAATGGACCAGCTGAGAGAGAAGTTCTGTGCTGGTCTTCATTGTGTCCCTGATCTTCAACAACACACTGTGGTCCTGGCCCTCCAGTCTGCCTCTCTGTCTGCATCCTGTGGAACTGGCGGTGGGGGTGGGGGTGGGTTGGCCTCTGGTGGCTGCTGCTTCTTCCTTCATTTGTGACAGCAGGGCGTCATCCTTCACGGGATCCTCCAAATCTGCCAGTATGGGAAGTGCAGCTGTTGGGGGGGGTCTCTGCTGTGGGGCCCTCTGAAGACACCTGCCTGGACACGGTAGCTGGCTCCTGGCTGGAAGAGGACTGGCTGTCTGTGGGCTGTCTGAGGGAGAGGGGACTGTTCCTCAGTGGTGGATCTCACCCTCCAGGAAACTGCACTTGGCCATGACGTACATCTCCCGGTCAGTGAGCTTGACAGTGGCCTGCCCGGATTTCTTGAGGTGTAGCTTGCCATATCAGGTGTGCATGTGCTTCCACCATCCAAGGAGTACTTCTGCAGTGAACCCCAGGCTCTCTGCCTTGTCTCTCCAAGCTGCCTGCTTTTTCTTGGTGTCCTGATACAGTCTGTGGCCCTTTCTCCAGAGGTGCTCGTTCTCCCTCAGCCATTCCAGCACCTCATCCTCATGCTCCTCGGAAATGGTGTACTATTTTCTCTCTCACTTCTCCTTCTCTTGCTTCTTCCTCCCTCTGGCAGGAGCTTCAGCAGGGCCTTCAGGGGCTTCAGCAGCAGGGCCTTCAGGGGCTTCAGCAGCAGGGGCTTCAGCAGCAGGGGCTTCAGCAGCAGGGCTTTGAGGGCCTTCGGGCTGGTCCACCACAGCAGCAGCAGCAGCTTCAGAGTCACTGCCAGGGGGTGGGATGCTGGTTCTGGCCTTCTTTACCTTCCCAGGGCTTGAACAAGTAGGCACGGGCTTCCTCTTCTTGCCTGACTGTTGAACCATGGAGTTCCTGCTAGATGTATGTGGCAGCACGTCTTTCCCCTGTATGCTGACTGCATGCGTGCTGCATCCTTTTATATCCATGGAGCTGACGCAATTCATACTCCCCGCATGTGCAGTGAATGCTTTGCATATGATATACATCTGCACGGCATCCCCTTTGTTTCCTATAGGCGTCTGTGATGCATCCACTTCATCCGCTATGCATCTGCCCCTTGCACTATGCGTCTACTTTGAAATTCTCCCCCGGAACCCCTTCAGAGGTGTCATCCGCTTCCATTCACTTTCTTCTGCTAGGCTTCCTACATCCCCGCTACATACTACCCACGTTCATTCTTTTCCATTCTTTTCCATTCTGTTTATGCAAATTTTTGCCACTTTTTGGAGCGGATGACAACGGATGGAGCCACCCCCGAAATTTTGTTTGTCCGCTGTGTCCTTTATGCATACGTTTTGCATCTGTCGGCCAGTGGGACCAGGCCTTTAGCAGCTAACCTGGCGATTGTGAGCTGGGTGTTTTTCCCTAAGAAGTCTCTCATCATGGAGAAAATGGTGATTTTCAAAAGAAAAAAAATTATTATCCACCAAGCTCTATTGTCACAGCTAAAGTTGCACAACAAGGTGAGAGAAACATTTTTGTCTTTTCTCTCTTTTCCAAAGGATTGCAAGCCATTTCATTCATCTAAGTCAGTGCACCATGGCTTATTTTTGAAATGGAGAAGCCATGAGAAAAATGGTAAAAGACCTTCTAGTGCTAGGAATGATAGCCTCAGGTTGTCCTCTAATTGTAAAAGAAGGTAATTTTGTTGATCGGTGGCTGAGGTTATTTTTTATTTTGTTTATTTGATTTATCAATTGCTTACAAGACAATAGGAAAAGTATAAACATAGTTATGAATATATGAAGTAGATACATATTAGAAAAATAAAAGAAACAATAGGACAGGGATGGTAGGCATGCCGGTGCACTTATGCATGCCCCCTACAGACCTCTGAGGAATGGTCAATAGTAGACAGTCTAAGGTTAAAGTTTTGGGGTTTGGGGAAGAAACCATAGATTATTCCAGACATTGACTACCCTGTTGCTGAAGTCGTATTTCCTGCTATCAAGATTGGTGTGGTTAACCTTGAGTTTGTATCTATTGTGTGCTCTTGTGTTGTTATAGTACAGGCTGAAGTAGTCATTGACAGGTAGGACATTGCAGTGTATGATTTTATACACTATACTTAGATCGGACCGAAGGCAGTGTGGTTCTATGTTTTCTAGATCTAGAATTTCAAGTCTAGTGGCATAAGGTATTCTGCTACGAGTAGAAGAGTGGAGACCTCTTCTTGTGAAATATTTCTGGACTTTCTCTACTTGTTAATATCAAATGTGTAATGTGGGTTCCAGACCGATGAGCTGTATTCAAGTCTTGTTTTGAATATGTTTTGTATGCTCTAGTTAGTAGTGTGTTTTGTATGCAAATGTTTTGAATGCTCTAGTTAGTAGTGTGATATGACCAGAGAAAAAGCTACTTAGGATTAAGTTAACAATTCTTAATGCCTTTTTGCTATGTAGTTACAGTGGGCTTCTAGCACTTAGATCATTTGAGATGAGAATTCTAAGGTCCTTGATGGAGTTTGGATCATCAGAAAGGTCATTGCAGAATACCATATGCCACCAGACTTGAAATTTTAGACTTAGACAGCGTAGAACTATTCTGCCTTCTCTCCGAACTAAGTATCATACATAAAATTATATATTGCAATGTCCTACCTGTCAGTGAGTATTTCAGCTTCAACAATAATACACAATAATACAAGAGCACACAATAGATACAAACTCAAGGTAAACTGCACCAAACTTGATTGCAGGAAATATGACTTCAGCAACAGAATGGTCAATCTCTGTGGATCATTCCCCAAAACCCAAAAACATTTACCTTAAGCTGTCTACAATTGATCTCATTGCTTTCCTAAGGGGTCTGTTGGGGGCAAGCATAAGCACACCAGAGTGCCTACTCTCCCTGTCCTATTGCTTTTTTTTCTTATATGTGTTCATTTCATGTATTCATAACTATGTTTATATTCATACCTGTTATCTTATAATTGCTTGACAAATAAATAAATAAAGACTAGAGTAGATTAGACTAGGATAGAATAGAATAGAATAGAATAGAATAGAATAGAATAGAATAGAATAGAATTCTTTATTGGCCTAGTATGATTGGAAACACAAGGAATTTGTCTTGGTGCAATTGCTCTCAATGTACACAAAAGAAAAGATACTTTCATCAAGAGTCAAGAATCATAAGATTCAACACTTAATGATAGTCACAGCATACAATAAGCAATCAATATTATACCAGGAAGCAGTCATTATAAATCGTAAGGATACAAACGAAAAAGTTACAGTAATACAGTCAAAAGTGGGAGGGGATGGGTGATAAGGAGTGATGAGAAGATCAATAATAATAGTAGTTGATTTGTAAATCATTGGACAGTGTTGAGGGAATTATTTGCTTAGCAGAATAATGGAGTTCAGGAAAAAACTGTCCTTGTTTCTGATTGTTCTGGTGTGCAGTGCTCTATAGCGTCATTTTGAGGGAAGGAGTTGAACCAGTTTATGTCTGGGATGTGAGGGGTCTGTTAATATTTTCATAGCTCTCTTTTTGATTCATGCAGTATACAGGTCCTCGATTGAAGGCAGGTGGATTGTAATTGTTTTTTCTCCAATCCTAATTGCTCTCTGAAGTCTGTGTCTGTCTTGTTGGGTTGCAGAACCAAGCCAGACAGTTGTAGAGGTGCATATGAAAGATTCAATCATTCCTCTGTAGAACTGGATCAGCAGCTCCAGAGTTTGATTCTGTTAGCATCATCAGGGTTGGTTTTGGTCAGGCTGGTTTCAACTCCACATATAATGGTTTCTGTGGGGATGTGTTTGGGAGCAACAGCAAAGTTGAATCAAAGGGACATTGGTTTCAGCTTCAGTGAGAATCTTGTTTGAGATGTTGTGCACTGTTTGTTTCATGTATGGCTGTGAGGGGGGAGGAGTTTGTTTCTGGTGTTGTTGTAGTTTTCTGAATTTGTTGGTGTGTGTGTCTGTCTTGAGGGTGGTCTGTTTTTCTGATCCCCAGACAGAGAGTTGTTTGGATTTGACCAAAGTAAGGGATGAATCTTATTGCTGAGTCTGAGGTGAAGTTTAAGGAGTTTTTTGTTGATTTGGTCTTGGAGGAATCTTTTTGTTCATTTCTAGTAAGAGCCAATTCTGTTCTTTTTAGGATGTGTTTGGTGGCTGCTGTGTTGGTGTGGAATTTCAGTTGGAAGCTTATGGGGATTAAATTTTGATCTTGGCAGTTGCGTAGGAAGGTGAGGTCACATAAAATGGAAGCTCTTTGGACTTCAGGTTTTTCATAAGTCCTGGTCAGATGGTGGGTTTCCTCCCCGTAGAGGAGCAATATTTGTTTTCTGAGTTTTTTGCGGGTATTTGTATGTGGATCTTTGGTTATTCGGGTTTTCTCCTGCATAAAATTGGAAGTATCTAGGAAACATTTTGATGAAGTCTCATTCATCATCTTCAGGCTTCTTTCTTCAGCTCTGTGCTTCTCAGAGTAATGTGAGCTTGCAGCTGCTTCTTCCTTTCAACTGCTAGTGGGGGTGTGACATGATTGGGAGGGGGCTTGTCTTTGTTCTGATTGGGTGGGGGTGTGTTCTCATTGGTTGGAGGTTTGGCTGTGTTCTGATTGGTAGGGGGGTTGGCTGTGTTCTGATTGGCTAGAGGTGTGTTCTGTTCAGGTGAGGGCTTGATTGTGCTCAGATTAGTCTTAGTTGCTGGGGGATTTGAGCTGGTAAGCTGTGATCCTGTTGTTTGGCTTCACATTCGTGGTTGTGCCACATCTTCATGGTGGGTGTCAGTTCGCTTCATGTATGGGTCAGAGGGGTTTGAAGCAAGTAGTGATGCAGCTTCGGTACGGCTTCTGGTCCCTGGTCATGTGTCATCACCTGTGTGGGTGTGAGTCTTTTTTCTAGGTGGAAGTGTGTTGGTAGCATCTTGTGTGGCACTCGTGGGTGTGGGTCTCATGTCATTCTTCATATTAGGTACTCGTTTAATGAGGGCAGGTTTCCAAATGGCTGGTGGGTGGGAGGTATCATCTCGTTTATTCATGCTGTGTGAGCGTTTTTCTATTACTGAAGCCGAAACCAATGTCCTTTCGAAAGGATTCAACTTTGCTGTCGCTCCCAAACACATCCCCACAGAAACCATCATATGCGGCAGGCAGTGAAACCAGCCTGACCAAAACCAACCCTGATGATTCTAACAGAATCAGACTCGAAATCACCAACATCCTCTGCACAAGCAAACCACCCAAAAGCAACTTATCCAAAGAAGAACAAACTGCACTACTTAACCTGAAAGAAGACACCAGCATAATAATCCTACCAGCAGACAAGGACAACATGTCAGTGGTTATAAACACATCTGACTACCAAACCAAGTTAACCAACCTACTCCAAGACCCCACATGCAAACCCCGAAACACTGACCCCACCACCTACCTAGAAAAATCCACCAGATCCAAAATAAAAGCCTTCCCCCATTCGTGAAGAAATCCAGCAAAGAATCATACGCAGAGAAGAATTATCCAGATGCCCTAAGCTTTATGGTCTCCCCAAGATACACAAAGAAGGAACCCCACTTAGACAAATAGTCAGCTCCATAGGCTCACCTCTAAAAAACTTAGCCAAATTTCTCAGCAAACAACTACAGCTCTATGCAGAATCCATCAACTCACATGTAAGAAACTCATTTCATTTCATCGAGATCATAACAAAACAAAATTTACAACCCAGTGACTTACTAGTGACCTTCAATGTCATATCCCTCTTCACCCAAGTGCCTATAAAGGAAGCCTTGACAGCCATCCA